>JABUQX010059793.1:10000-26266 GCA_015478945.1 Trachelipus rathkii | reverse complement strand
TTCTGAATAAATGAGAGACTGGATCATTGTATTCAGCCAAGTGTTCAGATAAGGATGCTTACAATAAGCTGTATAATGACCTGAGAGAGAAGTACCAGAATGATTAACTACGCTTATTAGCCTGTATCTTGTTGATATTGTATGTACAAGCTGCGTAGTGATAAAGATCTAAATTGTCAAGAGGAAAATCTACAATGCAGCCAAGTTTGCCTCTCCATCGCTCGAGGGGAGAAAAACGTTTTAAATCTTTTTATCAATTAAGGAAATCTTATTTAGAACATAATGCATTTGACAGTATTCATAACGACAAACATACTTAATTTACCACTACTACTACTACTACTACTACTACTACTACTACTACATACTACTAAATAATAATAATAATATAATAACTAATAATGAATAATAATAATAATAATAATAATAATAATAATAATAATAATAATAATAATAATAATAATAATAATAATAATTAATACCCATTTTAAGCCTAGAGGGTGGATATTTTCTTCTTATTTTTTTTTTTTTGGTTCTGGTTGTAGTGATAAGGGGAACTGGTGAAGGATTAAGTAAATAGTAGTGTAAATCATTGGTTTTATACTTTATCAATAGAGTATATATATAAATATGCAAGTTTAATCTGGGTAAGTTCTAAGTTAATTGAAGCTTATTTAAAGAAAATCGCACTCGATACATATGCTGAAGACATGTTTATTTGTATTAATATATTCGGTATAAATATTTTCTACAGGAAAGAAAGCTATTTTCCATTGAGAAAAGTTTTCTGTTAATTAGTAGGTTTCAATAGAAGTCTCTTAGAATTGGGGAGTTCCTGTGAGTATGGGTCTTTTAATAAGGAAGAATGAAATTGATATTAAAACAATTAGCTCTCATTGAAAAAGAAATAAATCACTAAACTTAATTACATTTAAAAACAGGATTAACTTTTTATTTGGCGGAGAGAGAGAGAGAGAGAGACGAGAGGAGAGAGCAGAGAAGAGAGAAGAGAGAGAGAAGAGAGAGAGAGGAGATGAGAGAGAGAAGAGAGAGAGAGAGAGGACGAGAGAGAGAGAAGAGAGAGAGAGAGAGAGAGAGAGACTCTCTTTCTCTCTCATTTGTTCGCTGTTTCCGTATTTAACATTTGAAAGAAGTACACTTAGGTTATCTTTACTTTCTTCTGCTAAATTTGTTTAAAATCGTAAGTAAATATGCATGAAAACAAACATAACAATTTACCTTAGTTTTTTTTAAGTCTTTCTTTAATAAGTATTTTTGAAAAACGTTTAATACTGAAAAAGGTATAAAGTTTTTTTTTTTAAAATGTTTATAAGAAGAGGAACATATCTAAAATGGTTCTTTTAAATGTTTACGAGAAGAGGACACGTCTACAGGTGAGTGATTTCTAATCCTGACCATAGTATCTAAGTTAAAAGTTTGGCACCATCCCCTCTTCGGGCCTTAACTTAAAACAATGTTAAAAAGGATACGAAGTACAAGAACTTTGGGAAATTTTTGAATATTTAAAGATTTGGTCATTTTTCTTCTTTCGTTGCATTTTGAACATTTCTGAAAAAAAAGTTATTTTAATTAGTCCCTCGATAATATTTGGGTTCTGTGATTAGGTCGAGATTTAACATACAAACACAATACAAATAAATTCTTCAGTAAATGTCATCGGGGTAGATGACATTTATAGTTTTAGTAAACAAATATATAATACATGCCCCAATTAAGAACTGAAAATTCTGAACAGCGATAGTTCGTTTCTATTAAAAGGAAGTTTTAATAATTAAAAATAAGTTAAGGCAGATTGGAAAGCGAGTAAATAGAGTGAATATTGTTGGTTCAAGACATAACAATTGACAGTTAAAGTGGACGCACTGCATTATTTAGGTATCTTGAGGATCTCAAGCAATATCCATAAAATAATAGTAATAGTAAAGTTCTGTGATAAAATCTATAGGAAATCATAGGGTCTCACGAGAGTTCAAACTTGAATAAATGAGGAATTTTCAGTGGGTTTACGTAGGCCACATTTTATATACAGCGCTTGAAAGAAAGAAAGAACTGGGGAAAATAGAAGTAAAAAGTGTGTTTTGAAACCTTCTAAAAATGAATATGTAAGATTGAGCATAGCTGTTAAGTCTGGGGTTAGAGAGTTGGGCAGAGATAGGAAGAGACTGTGTAGATTCACGACTCGCAAAAGCCCTCCTCGTGGGAGGAGGTATGGGATAAGAGAATTCGAAAGAACAGTGGCTGTTGTAATAGCTATAGCATGTGATGCAACAGTTCGACGATAAGAAAGAGATTGAAGAGAATCATTGAGAGAGAGAGAGAGAGAGAGAGAGAGAGAGGAGAGGAGAAGAGAGAGAGAGAGAGAGAGAGAGAGAGAGAGAGAGAGAGAGATCCCTCCAAGAAAGATCATGAGAAAAGGGAACACCAAGAATATTTATTAAGAAAAGTTAACGGCTTGAGTAGCGAGTTTTCAAAAAAAAAAATTATAGTTGTGTGGAATATTTTGTTGAGTAAATAAATGAAGAATTGAGTTTTCGAGGCATTGAAGACAATCCTAATTTCCATGCCCCAATTAAAAATGCTGAAAGGTCAAAGGTCAGTTGGGCCAAGACTTCTCCATCTAGTGGCTATATTTGAGTCGAGTGAACGTATTTTAAAATGAAAGGAGTGGAAATGGGTGGAAACGTTAACGTAAGAATAGATAAGTGAGTGATGAAGAGGCAGAGAGAAGGTCATTGAGTAAAGGAGAAAAAAAGTTATTAATAAAGCATAACTTTGAGGAAAACCCTTATTAATATTTAATAGATAAATAGATTTAAAGTGTGATCGATGGTCGTCTACAACTGCGGCTATAGAAGGACAAGTAAGGAAATTAAAGAGAATGTTACAGGGAGAAGGACAGATAGTGAAAGAGGAAAGTTTGGGAATTAATATTTTGTTCTAGGATTTCGATTTGTCAAAACAAAGGACTCACTCAATGCTTTTGAGCAGAGGACCAAGAATCAGAGTAAAGGAAAAGAAGAAGAAGATCACCAGACTTTTCTCCTCGTAATCTGAGCATTTCCTTTTACTTCTACAATATCTTTCAGATAGTGATGCACCGACGACTATATGGAATAGATTTAGCAATTCGCATTAATTGTCAGAATTGACTCGATTTAGCAAGTATCAACAGGTTTAATCATATATTTATTTTTTTAAAAATTGATATTATACATGATGGTACCAGTAATTGTTCCGACAATAAGGACAATACGTGTTCTTTTATAGGAATCATTATTCCTTTATAGTAATATATAAATTTAATTATATAGTTGTTGTTTACAGATATCAATTATTTCGATAAATTTCTTAATTATAAAAGGCTCCAAAATTCCATGTAATGGAGTTAGATTATTCTAGACATTTTGTTCTCAAATTTAATATAACTGGGCCTTTCTCGTTTAGACACAGAGGGTTTAGAAGGGTACAGATACAAGGTTCTTTAGCCATTCACAAATGCAGTTCTTTTTTCGGATTTTTTTTTTTTATTATTTTCTTTAAATGAATAAATGCCTACGTCTATTTACATTAAGAAGAATAAGAGAGTTCTGTGTCAACTTTTCTAATTCAAATTACGGGATTTTATGAACGCTCCATACGCAGGCTTATCATTACTCGACATAGACTACGGTGTACTGGTTCTAATATCACATCCACACAAAGTGACAAAAACAACGATGCACTCTTTACAACCACACACACACACACACACACACACACACACACCACACGAGACCACAACCACACACACACACACACACACACCACACACACAGACACACACAAGCACAGCAGCAACACACACACACACACAGCACACACACCACACACCCACACACAAGCACACACACACCACACACAACACACACACACACCACACACACACACACCAACACACACACCACACACAACACAACACACAACAACACACACACACAACACACACAACACACACCACACACACACACACACAACAACACAACACACACACACACACACACACACACCACACACACACACCACACAGAACACAACACACACACACACAACACACACACCACACACACACACACACACACACACACACACCACACACAGCACCACACCACACCACACAACACAACACACAACCACACACACAAAACACACACACACACACATATATATATATATATATAATATATATAATTATATATATATATATAATTATTATATATATATATATATATAAGGTATACATATATAGTATATAATATATATATATAGTAATTATAGTATAATCAATTATTTCAAGTGGGCGCGCAAATTTTCAAACTTTAGAGCGCAAACGCGGGAAAAACTTAGTTCGCAAGCGCAAAAGCGCAAGTTTGTTCAAAACAATTAGTTCGCATACACACAAGTGCACATGTTGCGCCAGAATTTTTTTTGCTGTAATGCACAATTTAGAAGAGCGCAAAAAAAAAATAGTTAAAAAAAAGACGCATGTGTGTAAAAGGATGGAATTATTTTCAAATTTCTAATTCAAAGATGCAAATATATATAACAAAAAAAATGGAAGATTTTAAATTTCTTATTCAAATTATCGTGTGTCTTCATCCTCTCGCTCTCCTCTTGTTCATTCATGAACAGGCTGATATATATCACCTTTCATAAAGGATAAATTTTTCAAAATTTGGTGGGAATGAAATGCTGCCTCTATGCTCTTAAGAATCTCAGAGCCTTGACTAAACAACCTCTTCACGGCCGCTGAGCTGGCTAATGGGGTATTATACCTAATAAACAAGTTACCACAGTTCTCCTGTATATGTCACCGGAAACAGGTTTCCTAGTGAGCGGAGAACTGTGGTGGAAACATTTATTGCAGCCAGCTATCCAAGTTATGATCAATTCTCTTCAGAGGTATCTGCTGGGATATATGGGGACCATGTCAGTTTTCTGAATATTTAAAAAAGAGTGAGGCTGATACAATTTCTAAGTTTGTTGCATGTTGAACTTATGTCTGTAGTTTGTGATATTATGTAATTTTATAAATTGCGATATATCATATATATATATTATAATTATATATAATATTAAATATATTATATATATTATATATATAATATATATATATAGTTCAATATTATATATAATATATACTATATATATATATACTATATAGATATACATATATATAAACTTTGAACATCTCTTTTCTAATATATACAATATATATATAATACTATATAATATATATATATATATTTATATATAATAAATATATAATATATATATATATTATATATATATATATATATATAATAATATAACTATATATATAAACATATATATATTTATATTTATAGATAGATATATATATAATATATATAGTATATATAATATATATATATATATATATATATAAATATACATATTAGTATATTGTTACTATACTATACTATAGTATACTATATATATATATAATATATATAAGTAATTATTTATATATATATATATTACGTATATATTATATATATATATAATATAATAAATATATATAATTTATACATAGATATATATATATATATACTATTAATCAATATGTATATGATATATATAGTATATATATATTCATATATATATGATATAATATAATATATTATATATGATATTTTATATATATATATATATATATATATATATTATAATATATATAATCATATATATATATATAATATATATATATATATTATATATATATATATATAATTATATAATATATATATATAGTATATATTATATATAATATATATTTTTATTATATATATAATATATATATATATATATATATATTATATATATATATATATATAATATATATTATATATATATATACATTTATTATAGATAATATTATATATATAATTATAGATATATATATGATTATACTTATATATATATATGATATATATAATATAATATATACTACTATATATATATTATATATATAATATATATACTATAGTATATGGTATATTTATATATATAGATACTATATATATATATAATTTATATTATATATATATATATATAATATATAATACATATCATATATATATATATTATATAATATATATAATATATATATAGTATATTATATATTATATATTATATATAGATATAATTATATATATTATAAATATTGAATATACTATATTATATTTATATATATATATTAATATATATATATATAATACTATATATATATATATATATTATAATAGTATACTATATATATATAATTATATATATACTATATTATATATAGTTTTCATTTCTATCTATATATATATAATATTATAGATTTATAATTTATTTTATATATTCTTTTTCTATTATATATTGTAATCTATGTAATCCTAGATCCATACAATTTATGAATGATGATTGGTTCAAAATTTAAAAAAGAACTCCCCATAAATGGCGTCATTTTCAGGACTCGAGGTCCGATCAACCTTCAGTGCCCTTGATGTGGAGGAGTAAAGATTCGATGCAATATTCACTTTATTATTCTCAATATCCGTAGGTCTCAGCAGGCTGGTAACTTTCCCTCATTTAACCCTACGTACCACTCCGAGTTTCAAGTGAGGATGCAGAGCTGTTGCCATAGCAACATCAAAATATCAACAGCCCAGTTCTGTATCTGCTTAAGTGTTCAATTCCATTTCTTTCCCGTTGGTTTGGCTTTGGTTGCCGTTTAGCAAGTAGTTGACTAAGTGTTTGGCATAGTTAATTTTTCCACCTCGTCCGTACAGTCATTTCCCCGCATATTTCCTTGAGGAGGAAGAGATTAGACAATAGGACTCCCGCGTACGAATTTTAACATCTCTGAATCATAATGTAGGAACTTTCACCCTGATTCAGGATTTCATAGATCCAGTGAAATGTGAATCCCGACTTTCCAGGAGGGATTTGAAACATTAGAAGCTTATTGCCTCCAAACAATTTGAAACTAAGGGATGTGAAGATTGGATTATTTGACCAAGCTATGATACTTCATGAAGAGAGATTGTATTCATAAACAGTTTTTATTAAACCATAACTCTCAGCCATCGATTTCATATGTAATTAACCTGTACATGTTATTATTTTTGCGTAGCTTCATTGTGATGATACATGTAAGGCAGATTGTCAACTAAAATATATTCATCACATTCACTTTTTAAAAATGGAAATTTTTATAATGGGAATTATCCTTATTGGCAATTGTGTGCACTGTCTATGGCAATTATCTGCCTATAAAATGCACACAACAAATTCTATATATAACTTTTATTCATGATTTTTAATGCGAGAGAGACATGCAAATGAAGTAGGCCCTATATCTTAAAATTAATGAATTAACTTCTTTTCACCACTATCTTGATACATTATTAATTTGGCATCCTTTTAAAAAAAAACAAAAAACTTTCCAAAACTTTACTTACACATTCAATTTTATTTGTGCCTGATACTTGATTAACAGTATTTAAACGAAATCCATCTGGACCAACAGGCATTTTGTATAATTTTCTATAGCTAAGTGTCCTGTAAAATAAAAACTTTTATAGTCATAACTTGCTAGCAAGAATGAAAATGTAAAAATCCACTAAATCTACTTTTACAGTAAGTAAAATATGGTTGAAATGTTGGCAAAAATGCACATCTTTTGGATACTAAATAAAAAATAGCCTCAAAAATAGTTAAAAGTATTATAATTAACCATAGAAAAAGTTGGGTATAATCCATGGCACAAACAAACAGTTCTGCCAACCATAACCTCTGACCCTTGAGTTGTGATGAAGAAATTTTTAAATGTTTCCCCTACTTGTATGTCAGATGTATGGCAGTGGACTCACTGGAGTCACATAAACACATAAAAGACATCTTCTGACATTTTCAGTCCCCTGTTTCGATAGCAAGGGCTTAAAACTGTTCTATTTAAATCATAGAAGGGTGCTTGAAACATATTGCGGCTACATGGCATCCGCGGGTCCCTGTTACAGGACAACTAACCAAAGCAGCAACCCAACAATGCACAACAACAAGTCGACAATATTTGCATAATAAGACGAAAATAATTCACTCTTGCCAGGACCAAACCATCGGACAACAGCTCGTTGTAGATCATGTACGGAGGCTCTACACTGCCAGATCCGCTTTTCTCCAAAAAATGAAGGCATCTCGGAGCAGTTGCAAGTCCTGCTTTCGGAATATCACGCTGGAAACCTGAGGAGCACCACAATTAAATGCCGTATAGCACCAGTAGGGCTTCCAAGCACCTTCTATGAAAATAAGTACCGATCAAAGCTGAAATCGAAGCAGGACTTAAAAACTGGTTCCGGCATCCTAATTTTGGGAGGCGAATCTGGATCCAGTGTAGAGCCTCCTACACTATGTTCTAATGCGACGTCTGTTGTCCTTTCGATTTTTCGCGCTATGAATTTTTTTTTGGTCTATATCTAAATATAATATATATCATATATAAGTATTATATAATATTAATAATATATATAATGTATATACATTATACTATACCATCTATTTAAAATCATATGACAATTATTGATATATGGAAGTTAAGTGTATATGTTTTTTAGATCTTGCAAAAACCATGGCTGCGGAACCTCATTATATAATATAATACTATTCTATCTATAAAATATATTATATACTAACACTACATAATATATATATATATAATATTAAGAGATATATATATATATAGTAATAATATCATATATATAATAATATATATATATATATATATTATAATAAATATATATATATATATAAAAGAAAATAAATAATTATATATATATACTATATATAACATAGGAGAGATAGAGAGAGAGAGAGAGAGAGAGAAGCCCGTATTTAGTTCTTGCAGCCCTGGGAAAATAATTTCGCAAAGTCTTTTTCTGTACATGTGTAAATTGTCATACTTGAATGGAAGGAAGGTTAAGGACCTCATTTTGCCTGGTTTTGCTTATATCATATCGATTCAATTAAAAAAATATTATGTGATAAAAAAACATATTAAACTTATGAATAGTTTATTAATTATTAATCCTTTCAAAAGTATCCTGTTCCTTATTTCTAGAAGCACCGTTCCATTCTGATAAGTCGCTATTTTCAATACCTAATTTCTGATACACCGCTATTAGTATTTTTCGGAGTATGGGGGTAAGCCCATTTTTCTAGAACTGCATATAACTAGGTATATATTATTATATATTATATATAGTCTTATTTTCCATATTTTTCATATTTTATTTTTATATATAAGAAATATAATAATTTATTAAATATTTTTATTAATATATAATATATAATATCTAATATATATTTATATATTTTGTGTTGTTTGTACTATTATAAATTAAAAACTCTAGAAGGATACTATTCTAGGTAATTCGCTAACCCTAAATCTAGATTAATGATCAAACCATGGGCCCTTCGCCTAGAGATCGTCGCCTCTATCTATACCCTTCATTTTTTATTCGTTATTTCTCTTGAACGGTATTCTAGCACTTTTCACACTCTTCTTTCGTTATTCGTTATGTGCATATAATATAACTTATATATACGTAAAAAATATATATCTATAAATATAAAATTATTATAGTTATATATATTATATATATATATAATAAAGATAATATATTTATATAAATTAATTTTTATATATTTTTCTATCATGTATAACGAGAGTTGTAACAGTAGCACAAAAAATTAATTAATCTATATTATAGTATATAAATATAAGATTATATATAATATTATATATAAAAATTATATATATATATATATAATATATAATAGTATATAATTATATATATAATTATAATAAATATAGTATATATATGATACCCAAACATGAGTTACTATATAATATTGTGGTGTGTTTGTTGGTGTGAGTTGTGAATTATTGCATCATTTAACTTCATATTATGTGAAAGAAAATCAAGCTCATAATGTGTTACTTACAAAAAAATTCTAATCGTAACACTATTGCTTGTTCATTACACAATTTTTGTAATCGATATTTCGCATTTAACCTTTTATCGATATATCCTAAAATAATAAAATCTGAATCTAACAGTTTTTTAAGTCTGAATTTCTGACTACCTAACCACTTATGCCTACCATAAGTAACAACTCCTGAAATGTTCCTTCTAAATATACGGCAAACTTTAGCTAAAGAATTGAAGACTTGATAAACTTTTATTCTAGCGTAATACAACGTTACGATTATGAAAAAAAAGGAGTTTTACTATTCTTTTTCCTTTCATTTCCATTATTGTATTCATCAAATGGAATGTTATTGCTTTAATCCCTTCTCGGTAAATATTATCTATTCAAACAGAATAATGAGTACATATATCATTAATAGAGTGACTGAGATTGTAATCTGAACTCGCGTTTTAAAGTTAATTTCCAACTCTAGAATAGAATACATTAATTGACACGATTATACTAAGTTCAGTTCTCTCACTTCTTTCGTATATATATATATATATATATATATATATTAATATATAAATACTATATATATACTATTATATGATTATATAATATATATATAGTAAATATATGATATATATATATAATAATAATAAAGATAGTATATAGGAGCTGCCACCATGCCACACACGGTACGGCGAAAGTTGCGGGGAGCAAAGAGCCATGGTTGATCCTCTTGTTCGTTGAATCATTATACAAAAAAAAAAAGAACGGAAACTTGAAAAGACCGAATTCAAAATGATCAAAATCGAATAGCATCTCGAAAAAGAAGAATAACCAAAACTACTTCCAAAATCAGTAACTGCCTTAGGTTATTGAAGAAACATTTCTATCATAGAACAAAACGGCTATACGAAATTGAAATAACATTTTTTAAAACATGACCAGCAACAAACTAAAATCCCACTTCATATCTTTTTAGTTATTACTCTCACATCACAACATCCCCTCCATCCAAACGCGACACTGTTTCCACATTCATAGTTAACTAATTCGGACATTCTATCGTTTAATCTCAGCACCTGATTCTTGTCTTAACAATAAACACATTTCAATACTCACTCATTAGACTACACGCACAAAAACATTCTTAATAAATACGCAGAACTATTCCCCAGATCAAAATTCGATTGAAATTACGTCGCAGAAACAACAGGGCTCCCCCTTTCCCAGCGGTATACGGGATATACGGATATCCATGCAATTAGAGAGTGTGTGTGTTATTGGGCGTGCATGTTGGAGGATTTGTCTTGCGAGAGTTCGGCTGACAAGAGCGCCTCAGTTTCGCTTCCTTTTGGCTTTCGGGTTTAATCTGAGAGCATTGAAAGTGAGCGAACGCTTGTTGCGAGGACACGATACTTCTACCTCTTCTTAAAGACTGTCAGCTATGTCTATAGTATATATTATATATATATATATATATTATATATATAATATAGATTTATATATATATATTCCTGTTTGTGCTTGATCCAGTTTACCTGGCCGGAAACTAATAAAATATGGTGAATCAGAGAGCAGAACAACCTGTAATAGGATAAAGATTATATATTATAAATAGATGGTTGAGTTGATTAAGTAATAGTATACTATATTAGCACTTACATGCTGAGTAAAGAAGAGAAATATTGCTATTAATACATCTACATTCCTGAGTCCGAGCCGGTATGTCTTATAATTATATTTTACAGCATGATAAACAGAGTATATCTTAAATAAAAGAATCAGCTCCATAAACAAAGCGAAGCTAAAACGTTATCATTATGGATTATTATCTGACCTATAAGAGGTATGTGAAAAATGTGAATATTCTTTTCAGTGTATCATTAAAGTTGTGTCCTTCTAATTAGACAGTTGTAATTATTAAATGAAAACATGAATGCTATTATGTTATTTATGATGGGATATATGTGTGAGTAAAATATGTAGATGTGAATAAGCCATCAGGTAAAATATGCTTGATGTATTGTTTTATGTCTATGAATGCTAATCATGCCACCACATTCTCAAGCAAATATGTATTTCATTAGTAATTATTAATACTTATTCATTAATCTGCCAGTGGCAATTAGAATTCTTTTTATGTATTTATTATAAAAAGTTTATTATTCCTAGGTGTTCTTTATATGGATCTTGTTTTTGTGATTTGAATTTTGTCTTAAATAAGTCTCACATTGGGCGATAAAATAATATCATCTAGAAACTTGCTTAACGTGACCTCTAATGCCATAGATTATAATAAGGATCAAGAATACATTAGCTGATATATATATATATATATTATATAGTATATATAATATATATATATAGGAACTTGTCCGCTTTAAAAGTGATGTTAACACGATATATATCGAAACGAACGATTAAACGAGTTTTTTTCGATTATTTCAAAGCACTAGTGCGTTCAGAGTTGCCAATAAACAGTATTTTTTTTTTTATCTAAAGGAATACCGCAAGATTAAATCGCAAATGATGGAAAGATCAGGGTCCTCGGTCTCCCTTGAAAAAAATATATATCAAGTTTTTCGTGCAGCATGAATAAAAAGCAGCTTTTGGCAACGTCTTGCGCTCTCTTCTATTGAGTTTTAGCAAACACGTGACACTGCAGGGTTCCACGAGTAGCGTTCGGAATTTTCGATATCATGTCTTTTATGTAACATTCTTTTTAAAGGAGGTAGCGCCTATATAGTATATATAATTATATATTATATAATATATATTATATATTATATATATTATATATATATAATATATATATATTATATATATAATATATATATAATATAAATAACAAAAACATATATATATATATATAAATTTATAATTATATATCTATAGTATTAATATAGTAATATATATATATATATATAATATATAAATAATTAATATATAGTATATTATATAATATTATTATGATGATATATATAATATATATATATATTTATATATATAATATATAGATGGAGTCACACCCGTTTACGTATATATATATGATATTGACTTAAAATGATAAATGATAATTAACAAAGACAAATGTTTAATCTTTAAAATTACCTTTTTCCGTATGAGCTGACGGATCACAAATAATAATGATGAATTTGGAAGAAGGAAATAGTTATAGTGAGAGAGAAAATTCGATATTAGTAATTTTAGTATTTATTGCTTTATGATTGAAAAGTATCAAGACTCAAGACATACACTCGGATAGCAATTCTCGCTTATGAGGATTCAACAATATTATTGCTTCCTGGATGACAAGAACCTCTTTCCTCCTTTTTGTATTCTTAATTCTTTGGGTTTCCCTTCCATTAACATTAAATAAAGTAAATATTTCTTTGTATACATATTTTTTTATAAGTTTATTTTCATAAATTTACATTACACAATTACCAGTGATAGACTTAAGATTTCAATATTTATTTTAACATTTATCCTAACGCCTGAAATATAATAAACATATTAAATAACTAGGCTTTTAATATACTAAAACCCCTCTTAGCAGAGTCTAGATTTACGGACCTTCTCTCTTCCCTTTTATGAACTTACTCACAAGTAGTTTGTCTTTTTTCATTCCAACCCTTACCTAAAACCAATCAATCTAACACCTTTTTCTCCCTTTTTCCTTATTCACTCTTCCACTCTTCATCCCCCTTTTCCATGTACTGTTGCATATTTTTTACATTCACTCTATCTTTCGTTAACACATCTTCTACTTGCTTCTCCGTGGGTATCCATTCAATCTCCTTTATTTCTTTTTTCTCTAACCTTTCTTTTAAACAACCTATATCAATTCTTAAGCGTTTATTCGATACCCCAGAAGTGGACCCTAAAGCGTTTACAAGAGTTTTATTATCCACTTTCGCTCTTATCTCTATCACTTCATTTGTCAATTCTGTCCATAAGTACATTCCCGCATCAATTCTTTCATTCAAGGCTAAGGTTTCAGCTTCAATTGTTGACCTTGCTTTGTTCATGTTCATATCCACAATCAATATAAAAATCAGGTACTTTAAAACATCACATCAAAGTGAAATTATGGGCAAATCTTTGACTTATTAATGCCAAAATTAAAACTTAATGTTATCAAATTCTGAAGATCAGTTCCCCTGAGTTTATATATTCTCACGTTCATTTCTTTCTTTTTCACTTTCCCTATAACGCCATCTACATCTTTCATTTCCCTTCCAGTCGCTTTCTTATTGAATTTACTTAACATACTAACGTTAAAAGAAATGTCTGGTCTTGTATGTTGTCCTAACCAATTAAGCTTCCCTATCTGTGATCTGTATCTTGTCATCTCGTCATTTGTCAACCCTCTATCACTCTTGATTTTTCCATATAGTTCCCTATCCCTTTTAATTTCCTGAATATAATTATTTTGACTAAGGATAATATCCTTTTCTCTCTCCTCTATTTGAACGCCTATATACTTAAAACATCCCTCTTCCTCATTTCCTATTTTGAGACGTCTCTTTAGGTTTCGTATTACTTCTGTTTCGAATTCTTTGTTTCCCCCTTGCAACAAGTCGTCTACATGTGAACACAACACCGATTAACTGATTATTCCGACTCCATATATAGATGGTGGGATTTATAAAGCTCTTTTCACCCCCAGTTTCCTTTATTACTTTCAACAACTTCTCGTACCAAATCCGTGCGGCATCCTTTAACCCTTAAGCCTCCTTTTTTAGTCTCCACACACTCCCACTCTGGGCCTCCTTTGGTGGTCTGATGTACACCTCCCTTTGTATGACATCTCCTTGGAGATACGCGGTTTTTATGTCCATGCTTTTGCATGGCCGCCCATAACGTCCCATAATAGCAAGACACAGTTTTAGTATTTCCGCTGCACACGTAGGAGCGTCAGTGAAGAGATCCTTTCCTTTTTCCTCGAATCCTCTCACTATCAATCTTGCCTTCCATCCCGGCTTTCCTTCGATTGTCTTTCTTGTCAAGACCTATCCAGTATTCATGATCTTTTTTCCATTCCACTGAGACATCTGTGCCTCGTTATATACATTATTTTCTCTCCAACTCTCTAATTTTCTTCTTTTTGCTTCCTGTTGTTTTTCCATGTCTGACTCATTCTCCTTCGTAATTGCATTTTCAAAATAAGTTTCTTCAGTTTCCGTCTGCTTTGTATGTTCTTCCTCTTCCTCTCCTCGCATTCTCCCATTTCTCCTTCCTTACTATCACTGTTTCCTTCCGTATCCGTATGTTCTTCTTTAGTTACATCTGATAGAACCTTTATTCCGGGGTAGTACCTTAAATCCACCCACTCTCTTTCTCCTGTTCCTATATCGATTATGTTGTAGCTTTGGCTGTACTTCTTACCACTTCTCTTTGCTGCTCTTCCCAATATCTCAATTTTTCTTTCTTCTTCATCCTCATCCCATATCGTATATTTTTCCCCCTTCCTTAAAGACTCTTTGTTGATTTTTCTGTGCTCTAATATTTCTCTTCTGTCCTCTCTTCTCTTCTTAGCTTCTCCGTGTACTCCAATTTCTTCTTCGCTATCCTCATCACTTTCGTCTTCTCGTTCCCTCCTCCTTATTTATCTTCCTTCTTTCTTCTTTTTGTTCTTCTTTTCCTCCTGTGGTTCGGGGTCCTTTATCTTTTCTTTTTCACTAGTTGTTCCAGTTTGTATTCTTGTTATGTGCACCCTATTAACCTAACGCACCGAGCTACTGTGTTTTACTATCACTGTTTTTCCATCTCTTCCTATTACTTTTGCTGGTCCTTTCCATTATTTTTCATTTTCCCTCTTATAATACACTTCTTCTCCTATTTCTGCCTCCTCCAATTTATGTTCCCTTACGTTTTCTAATACAGCTCTTCTTATTTTATCTTCTAATTCTCTTTCTAAACGTATTTCCCTATCTAGATGTAGTCCATTCAGTGTTTCTCTTATGAGATCTCCTTCTGTTCCTTTTTCCAACATACTGATCTTGTTTTTTCCTTCCTCGATTGTTGGTACACCTAAATTTCTACCAAAGACTAGCTGGTTAGGTGCATATCCTCCCTTCATCAAAAGACTATTCATGGCTACGATAGTCCACTTAAGACATATTTCTAAATTAGGTACCTCTTCTCTCATCTTTCTCATATCTCCTTCACCAGTCCTACCAAATTTTCACAAATACCGTTGCTCCACGGACTCTC
>JABUQX010059793.1:0-2500 GCA_015478945.1 Trachelipus rathkii | reverse complement strand
AGAAAATTCATTAACGAAGGAAGCAGTCTTTAATTAATGGAAAAGAAATAAATAAAGCACTATAATCTGGAAAATACGAAATGTCAAATTTATATCCACTATACAGAAACTCAACAATAGCAGCAGATTTTAAATAAATGTCTTGTAAAAAAGTCTTTTCGCCATTGAGTCAGGAATTGACTTAGTTCACTATTTCTGTCTCGTGTTGTCAAATATCATTACAATATTATATTATATTACTAGTTGAGCTCCGTATCATACTTTCAAAATTACACTAGGGGTAGGATAAAATAATGATTAATATTTATTAAACGAATTATTAAATATCAAATTTATTTTTTTTTCAGTTCTACAATCATATTTTTTGCAGTGTTAGTCAGTTTATTTTTAAACATCTATTACTTTGCGATGAGGGAGGATATCAAGTGAGATAATGAGAAAGGAATAGAGATGAGTATAGTGGTGAGAGCTAGATAACGCATAATTTATATTAGCTTGTCCGAGATTCGGGGAATGAGAGATGATGAGGTAAGTATTTGATATAATATGGTTTTAAAATGGTTGAGAGCATATAGGTATAGTACATATTGATGATGGAGGATTATGTACTAAGAGATATCCATGAGATAGAAGTAGAAACTTATGATTAGCGAGAGAGGAGAAGCTTTTGTGTGATTAGATTAGTAGTAGTAAATACAGATGAAAGATTGTAAAAGAAAAGTGAGGAGAGATAACTACAATCTTAATTAGTAGAGGTTTGAAAGGAAGATAATGAGGTAGAAATTTAGAATGAAGTATGTTAAATTCATATATACTGATGATGTTCCGCTAATCACATTCTTAGTTTTATATTTCTTCAGTCATTATAGAATCAACAAGGTTTATCAGAGGTTTAAGGTATGATTCATATAAACCCTAATTAATTAGGCACAGATGAAATATTTTAATAGAAAATATGAATTATTTGATTATTTGATAGATCAGGGTTAGAAGAAGCAAAGAAACAGTTGGTGTTAGCTTCAGTGGGAAGTGAGAATATAAATTCTGTCAATGTGAAGGAATCTTTATATTTAAATAAAGTATTAAAAATTTAAAACAAGATAAGTAGGAGAACAGTAAGAACGAGTTGACATTAAAAGAACAAAGTAAGAGGAGAGAGTAGAGTAAGGAATGAGATGAGACAATGACTCTAAAAGACCTCTCTTCAGCAGTAAACAAAGCAACTACAACTTCCTTTAAATGTGAGTTATTCTAATCCAGAATGTGAGTTATTCAGTTGTCCTGAATGTGAGTTATTCAGTTATCCTAAATTCCACTTTTGATCAAAGAGGAAACAAGGGAGATGGGAGAGAGAAAGTATATTGAGAGGATGTAAAAGAAGTGAGTGATTGGTCAGAAAATCTCGAAGGGATTTTGGACACCGGGTGTGTAGCAACCATTTGTGGAGAGAAGTGACTAGGAAAGGTGTTAGTGAATATTAGAAGAGAAGACATTAAGAGAATGAATGAGGAACAAGAACCGGTGAAAGGGCAGTATGCATTTGGGGATAGTAAGTACGAGGCTTTTAAATTCGTTAAGATTCCTTGTAGGGTAGGGGGAATTAAATTTTGGATTAGGACAGAAGTGGTAAAAGGGGAAATTCCTTGGTTAATAGGGAGATAGAGTATGGAGAAAATGAAAGTTATGATAGATTTGAATGAAAAAAAGGTTGTCTTTGGGGATTTGGGTAACGCAATTTTACATTATAATACCATAAGACACATTAGAGTTGGGATAATTGAAACTGACTCCGACTCAGAGGGTAAACAGAATGGGTTGTGGTTTGGTAGATATAAGCGAGATTGGTTATTGGAACCGACGGAAAGGAGAACGAAATTATTGAAGCTACATCTACAATTTGGTCATGGGAGTTGTGAGAAAATCATGAAGATGATAAAGAACGCTTATCATAACGAGGAAGGGGTAAGTGAAGAAATGATAAAGAAGATAGAGGAGGAGTTAAAAGACTTATGTGATACCTGTAAGGTTTGTTTGAGGTATAAAAGAACACCTGCGAAACCCGTGGTTGGGTTCCCACAAAGCTAGCTGTTTAATGAGGTAGTAGCGATGGATTTAGGTGAATTTGAAGGAAAGATGTTTCTGCTGATGGTAGACGTAGCAACAAGGTTCTGTCAAGGGAAGTGGATAAGAAGTAAGAAGGGAGAGGAAATATCAGAGAGAGTATTAGATAATTGGATTAGCGTATTTGGAGCACCAGAATCTTTATTTACAGATAATGAATTAGAATTTAATAACAAAGAGATGAGAAGTTTAATTAAGTGAAAGGTTCGGGATAAAAATGAGATGCACGGCAGCTGAGAGTCCGTGGAGCAACGGTATTTGTGAAAATTTGGTAGGACTGGTGAAGGGGAATATGAGAAAGATGAGAGAAAAGGTACCAAATTTAGAAATATGTCTTAAGTGGACTATCGCAGCCAGGAATAGCCTTTTAATGAAGGGA
>JABUQX010059792.1:0-32909 GCA_015478945.1 Trachelipus rathkii | reverse complement strand
TTGTTGTCAGTCAGATGTTCCATTCCATTCCTTTCCATTCCACTCTTTCTTTGTGGCATTCCTTCATCCATTCCATTCCTTCCTTCCATCCTTCTCCTCTCTCTCTCCTCTCCTCCTCTCTCCTCTCTCCTCTTTCCTCTTTCTTTGTGTGATATATATCGGAGCCGGCAGAAAAAATTGCCGGTTCCGTAGCCCTAGTTTGGCATATGCAGAGCCGAATCAATTCCACCTCTTGGTGATGATTACAGAGGCATAAAAAAAAGGCCCATTCCCAAAGGGTTGGTTTTATGTTAATGAACTTTTATTAGTGACTGTCACGTTACTAAAACTTCTGCCAGATTGAGCTGAACCAATGACGGTTGTGGAAGATGTGGTCTGAGGAAGGAAGGTAATGTTGCTTCAGGGTAACAAGGAGAAATTCTAATTGATTATTCTGTTTCGTAGAGGCAAGTTCGCATACTTGTGATTCTTCATTATTTCCTGAAATTCCTGCATGGAACGGGATTTAGCGGAACATTTTGTCGGGTATAGTTGAAGTGAAGAAAGCGTCGGGCAATTAGTGTGATGGAATTTCTGATGTTTAGATTCTATAGTGCCTAGAAGTGTTGGGAGAATCAGTGTAAATTATGTATGAAGTGTACTGTTAATATGAAGAATCTTTAAGAAAGTCAGGAAAAGTGTCGTATCTTCCGCCGTTAATACTGAATAATAATGTGAGGAAGCGTGTAGGGTATTATGTGATTCAAAAATTTAACTAAAAAGTTCACCCCGCATCTGACTCGACCAATCCTTGTAGATGGAAAAGAAGTCATTGTCTTATCCTAAGTCTGACAGGAAAGTATACATTAAGAGAGTGGGATGGGTCAGGCTTTTCATGGATTTGAATAGCTTAAAATATTGAGATGGCTTAAAGTATTTGATACGGTAACAGCAAACTGCCAATATCAAGGTGATTGTGATACAATATGAAAAAATGGGGTTAGTGCTGATAAAGATAAAGTCTAAAAAAGAAGGAAAGTAGTTCTCATTAGATATTATGGACATAAAGACAAAAACATTTCTGGAGATAAATATTGCGTAATGTCGTATTGTATCAAGGACACGAAATAGGTGTTGCAGATTAACTCGCAGATAGTGCAGAAATATATTAATTTTGCTTGAAAAAGGGCTGTAGAAAAGCCATAAAACAGCTTGTCTGTAAGAATCATATTTAGTCGACATCAGGTGGCGAAGAAATTTAGGGACAGTTGGCATTCCACTTTGAGATATGGACTATGAAATAGATACGAAATGAATTCATAGAAAGTTAAACTTAGAAATTGGAATCATTTCTTAGCTTGAATGTATGAATCATAAATACCATAGATTTTTTAATTTAAGGGTGCATGGTGGAACCTATTCTGACTTTCTTTCGAAGCAATAATGCTTTGGACTTTGAAGAAGAGAAGCCGAAGCTACGATAATATTTGAAATGACCGCCTAAATATCATCCGTTATATTGGGACCGCTTATTTTATAATAATAATTATAATAAAAATAATAATAATAATAATAATATAATAATAATAATAAGTACCGTGATACCTATTCAGGGCCTTAGTCCGAACACACTCTCTCTGTACTCCGTCCTTTTCTGGACATACTACACAGGGTGCAAAATACGGCGACGTGGAGGTGAACGAATGTGCCATTCATCTGATCATTATCTGTTTCTTTTAAGCTCCGTTCGCGTCGTAAATAGGTATGTTGTGTACTGGCTTCAGCCTGATGGGGTGTCGTCGATTAAGGTCTATCGCATATAGTTGGTTTGAGCGTGCAGGCACATCAGTAAATTATCCCTTCATAGGCTTCTTCAGATCTCCATTAATTCTTTCTTCATTATCATCAGTTATGTCTGCGCTGATTTTTGGTGAGTTCAGAAACAATGCCCTCTTTTAGAAATATCAATAGAATTATAGATTAGTAGTAAATTATTTTCTTCAGTCTCGTGTCTATAAGTATCATTGATTGAAGACCTATATTCGCGGATGTTGTCACACCTCTTCTTTCGCTTCTTTCTACATTCCTCTCCTCGCAATGTACTTCTTCAGCAGGTTGAGTGGATAGGTCGTTTTAATCACATCATAATCACTTTTTGATCTTCTAAATTGGTCTGCTATCTGAATGTACTCACCCCTATGAGGCTCCGCCCCTATTCTCATCAACATCTTGTTGCTCGTGGTCGGTAACAGAACAAGAGCTAGATCTCCTACTTTCCAATTTTCTGGCTTTTGCACTCTTGTCATAGTATCTTTTCTGGGAAATTTGGGCCTTATGTCTTGCTAAATTCTCTTCTGGCCACTTCTCAAGAGTTTATTTAATCTTTCATGCAAGTCGAAAACATATTCTATATGAGTTGACATTGTCCTCTTCAGGTGTTAATGTCACCTCGCAAATCATTAATTTATGCATTTTGGCTATCTTCAAAGTCCTACCATACAGGTTAGATTCGTAATGGGAGAACCCTGGTTGTGAGTCTTCACTTTGGTCAAATAATATTGTGGTAACAATGAACTTGTGCATTTTCTTCACTTGTTACTGCACAGTTACTCTTTTTGAGTCACTTCTCCTTAGAGTGATTAGTCGTGAACTTTTCCTTGTACTGCCTTGACTTCATTGGATTGAATAAGGCTAGACAAATTGTCTGCTTGAGTTCAACTCTCGTTAATCTCTCTTAAATACCATGTAAATTGTCTGCCATTGTCAATAGGAGGATTCTTCGCACATCACCAACTCATAGTGAATAATGTGACTACACCAAACTTATCCGGCAGCATTCTGTGATCAGTAAGCTTTTAACAGTAACGAGCTTTTCAGTATAGCGCGTAGTCGGCAATCCTACAAGTGTCAGGATCATACTGGTGTCCCTCTGATACGTGTGGTTGGAGTTGGCCCTGATCAGTGTATTAAGACCATCCTTTATGGAATTGGTTCTTTCAATGGATGGGCTTTCGCGTGCACAGTAGTATCCTTTTCATGAACTTTCGGGCAGTTATGCAAAGTGCATATAGTCGCACTAGAGCTTAGTAAGTGCTTTATTTTATCGGTTCCGATATTATGTTTCTGGTGTGGTTCCAGGAAGAACTGCTTGGGGTTAATATTGTTACCCAGTGGAATAGTATATTTCTTTACCACCCTGAAAACTGGCCACTACTGAAAGACTTGGGTAGCGGTGTTGCCAGTATTCGAATGGATCTTTCCATTTTCTGTAGTCTTTCGGTTGAGCGAAGATACCAGTGAGTATATAGCCTATTCCTGTGTTGGTTCTCGTAACAACTCTGTTAGAATAACACGTCCATTCTTTACCTCATACTTGTTATACTCACTTTTTCCACTGACCTCACATACGACCTGAGTAGAGTTGGTTCGATCTTTTGTATATTTTAACAATCTCCTCCGTCGTTAACCAATTCTTGAACTTCATCACATGGGTTTGCTTTAATTCCCTTCACGCTCACATCTAGCGAAGCACTCTTGTGTCTACCAGAACTTGGCTGTTGTGATGTTATGTGCACCTTTCTTCACTCCATTGTCATCTGTTGGTAATTGGAATGCAGGCACGAATATGATTACAAAAAGATGTTTACTTTGCAGTGCTGCACAGGTCTGCATCGTGATGTTCTGCGTGAAATTCTACAAAAGTTGGTGTTGTCAGCGGTGTCATTTTTTACCTCATTAATAGATTCTTTAGGGGCGAAATTTCGTCTTTTCCTGTAACGTTCTCAGTTTAGCTGAACATTTGCACCAGTTCTCACAACTTAGTGATTGGTTCCATTGGTTTGGCGCGTGACATTCTTGATTTAACAGATGTACAACGGATTGGTGGCGTAAATGCTGACGAGTTGCCCATTGTTATAGTACCACTCAATGGTCACCACAACATGTGCCATTTCAAAATTTATGATGGTTAGGTATAGGGTTTTCTTGTGATTGCTTCTTCAGCTATCACTCAGGATGGGGACCAGCAGATTTAAATGTTAAATGCGCGGACCATCTATCATTACGAGGCCGACTCGACAGCACTGTCGATGGTCTTACCTCTAATGCGAGATTAGGGCTGACTTATAGGCAGATGCTTCCTTTGACATTCCCGTTACGAAATGGTCATAATCAAACCTGCCGCAATACTGATGCCGGATGCGGTTGTTCTCCGTACCATATATCAAGGGGTACAACATCAATACTCTGGCAAGTGGAGCTTCGATCACTGTAACCGTCCAACAAACGTATCTTCATGTTGTTTCCAACATAACACCGATCTGTTCGGCACAAACTTCTCCGGCATCAAACCACACATTACACTGTAACCCGGTAATCGTTCGGAGTGGTTTTGACTTTAAAGCCATTACCGTTCCCGATACGAATTACAGTAGGTGTTGACGGTGTTCGTCATTTTCCACTTCAACGTAACTCATAGCCAGGAGTTTCGGCTTCATGAGATAGTTCAGGGCTTCAACTGCTGTTATAGAGACGCTCGGATCGCTCCCGAATGTTTGCTTGTAGTATTTATTCTTTTGGTCTCCCTGATTAGTTCTGATCACGTACCTTGATTGTTGAATATGCAGGGGCTCGACGTAACTCGTTCGTGAATGTCCAGCTCTTTTCACTTTGAAATATGCCTAGATAAAGCACGTGGGGCGCATCTGTACTCGCTTCCTGTTATTTAGGATGTTTATTGAAGTGGCGACGAATAGTGGATTGATCTGTCGCCGTCTTCCACTCCGAGTCGCTGCATTTCATTATTCAGGATGTTGCTTCTGCGGTGCATGTTGATTTGCTACCAGTTATGCTGATTTTACGGTGTGCTGTGTGGGAGGTAACCTCAATTGAGCCATTTGATTCTATAATTATTATTATTTTGTTGGCCTTTTTCTGAGAGCGCTGATTGTAACTCTACGTGTGTGACTATTAGGCTTGAATGCTCAGAACGGATGCGCTTTCCTGTATCCTATCGAACAAGTTGTTATTTCTTCGGTGACTTGTCTTCTTCTCTGATCTACTTACCTCTTAATAGAGAGCTTGCGAGTTCTTTGGAACCGTGTATCATATATCGTGTCTCACACGAGAATAGATAATGTCGATTAAATATCATTAATAGTTGCAGTGATTAACGAAATTCGTCGTTGCTAGTATAACCACTTTTAATGAGTCTTCAATAGATGCTGTAATAATACTCTAGATTATCAATGCTTTCCGTAGGAGTTATAAATGCTTTATAGTCCTTGTACAGTAACGGGGTTTTGGATATCCAGTTTTCGTGTAGGCGCCTCATATCTCTCCAATATAGCACTGTTTGTATTCAAACTTCTAGCGTTACTTTAATATTTCAACATCTTTATTTATACCTGACATCTGTTGCTTTGTGTTAAGTGTTAAACTCCTGATATAATTTGGTTCAGCTTCGCTTTTTGTTCCATAGGGATAAGATGGTCGTCGACACTTGTCTTGCTTTTCAAACATAGCAGATACATACTTTAGATTGGTTTTTCTTTCTCTCGTCGGAAAGAAATGATAGCCTTCAACTATCGGATACTTAATAATAATGGTATGTCAGCTAATGGGAAGCATTATCTGCCTGAGACATTCTGTGAAGCTATAGTGTAGCGCGTCTATGTTGCTCGTGCTGTTTTTTTCTTCATGCATCTAAGCATTCAGCTGAAGCTTCCTTATCTTCTGACATCGGTATGCCATCTTTAGCCATCACAACCTTATTGCTTTTATGCCTACAGCGGTTGCTCTGTTGACGCTTCTTACCTCAAGCTTGAGCTTTTCTCCGTTCGCTCTTTCTGCTCTTCAGAGGCGCATTGTCGTTTTCTCTCCTAAAGCTGCAGCTATCTTTTTCTCTTCTAAATGCTAACTTTTCTCTCTCTCTCAATCGCGGCTACTTTTTTTTGTTGTTTCGTCCGCGCAGTCTCGTGTAGCCGACTTTCTGGTTCTTAATTTAGTAAGGTCATGTGATTGTCGATTAATACTTAAACTCACTGTCCGTTCTCATTCCTCATAAATAGTGCAAGCATAGGTGGTATAGTCCATAGTTTATATTTGTTATGGTGATAGAATAACAATGTATTGCTGAAAAAATAATAGATGTTCAGATAAGCAGAGTCGACTTTGTCAGACGTAGAATCACGAATCGCCAGGTTTTCGATTAACCAGGGTGTTTGTATATATTTACGAGTAAGCTCTTTGTGCTTCATATATTAGCTTTATGAAACAAATTTCTAACCAGTAAAATTCTAAAGTGTGGTTATGAGAGATATATTTAGTGTTATATTGTTAGGGTTAAGATAGTACGATATATAGTAGTTAGTGTGAGTACGTGTTGTTGATTAGTGTGATATTAATGGTAATGATTACCTAAATGGAATATTAGTTGGTAAATTGAGTCGTGGAGGATATGTTAGAGTTCTGGCGAGGTAGGAGGTATATAATTTATATATAAAGGGTAATTTGTGTAGATAGAGCTGGGTTTGTGTATAGGTTTATAGTTTGGGATTACTATCACAGGGAGTTTTAGCAACAATCGGCATACAAAAATATAACTCATTAAATTCACAGAAACTTATTATCAAGCTTAAAAGAACTCAATTTGGAAGGAATTCTGTGAGGAATCCAGTGATTGAAGTCGTCTAGAGTGATTTTATGCATAACTTTAATCTATACTAACAAGTTAATAATGATTACATTAATATTTTTTAATATTATAATGTAGATATATATTATATATTATTATATATATATTTTTTATTATAAGAGAGCATAATAATTAGAAAAAGATTCGCTAAATTATATACCAGTGTTCTTTATTCCAAACGTTATTATTGCTGGTAAAAAAGTTTAGTTATCTCACCAATCCATACGCAACAGAATAAATTTAAATATATCGATTTAACTTCAACAAAGCAATTATAGTGCAACACGAACTATTGACAGTTAATAAAACAATATAATATTATCATTAAATTGATAACAAACATACTTTAAGAATGAAATTCACAAACCTTGAACATGAATAAAAAAAAATTATTTAACATCACAACGAACGAGCCTTGAGTTATAAATATTCAATAAAAATAGCAAAAAAAATAAATTAACTTTTCTACTAACGAATGTAATGCGTAGATTATAAATGAATATATATGTTCTAAATATTATAAGACCTAGACAGGTATATCTCGACCAATGATTTTATTATGTAGGGTGAATTGGTTTAAAAAGAATATTAATATTATAATGTCATAAACTTACTCTATACTTCTCAAACTTATAGTAATAAATCCTTTGCAGGCCCCTTAAGTGACAATCTCAATCAACTAAACACCTTTATTATGTATTCTCATAACTGTTATTGTACCATAAGGTATCAGTGCCTCTGTTTGAGTGAGCTACGGCCTGTGCAATATATGCTACGTGCAATCAATATTAACAATAACTCACTAAAACTCTATATTCCCTTTAGAGACCTCTCCAAGTTGGAACAATCGTTCTTTGAGCGTTATTCTATTGTCTCATGTGAATAAAACAGTTCAGTCAATTCATCTTATTTGTTAACAGACAAATTTAATCCGTTTCTGTGATCAAATCTTGAAATCTCATGAGAACGTAGCGTACTTAACTCTGTAAAGCAATAAGCAAATTCGATATTCAAAGGATAAATGAAAAGTAAAATACGTTTGGAATTACTCAAGGAAACCACTTGGGATACAGTTGTGAATTAATATTTTTCTAATAAAAAAAAAAAAAGAAAGAAAATTACTGGTCTTACTCATAATAGGTTTAAAAGATTGTGGATTCTTAAGTAAATAAAAACCTATTTTTGTACGTAGTACGTTCCGAATTATTTGGATAATTAAGTAGTTTAAATTCGTTATTATAATAGATGGAAAATAATAAATAATGTCAATAATAAACAGTCAAAATTTAAGCAGCTGTCTGTGGTTTGGTAAAGAAAATACGGAAGAACCTTGCCTTAATTTCATAAATCTACTTATTATATTATCTAGATTACTTATTATTTTAAATTTAATATATTAATACCTTATCAGGTATACCATATGACAACTATTACGGTCAAAGTAATAGGACAACTATTACGGTCAAATTAAGTAACACACATTATTACAGTAACAAACAAAAAAATATTGCTTAACTACAAAGTACATATATACATACTATTATTATTTGGTTTGTTTATACCACAAATAAACAAAATAATTTGTTAGAATAAGATGTTTTATATATTTATATATTATATAGTATGTACATTAATATGTATATTATATATATCTCTATAATATATCTTATAAAAGTAAGACTTCTTGAAAAAGTAAGTATTCTTGAAAAAGTAAGAAATCTTGTAAATGTATTAGACTTCTTGAAAAGTAAATATTATACATGGTTTAAATTAGATATATACCAAAGGGAAATATTATAAGCATTCACTCAAATTTATATGCATTCAATGATAGTATTGAAGTAAACAAAGATATCAAACAAATTAATTATACAGTCGTTGTGGACCAACTGACTTTGTAATGACTGAGAGTAAATACTTTACTTTTGTAATATTAAACGTTTTTTGACTAATTATTATTTAAGGCATCGATTCTCAGTGTGAACTCATGAATGCAGTCACAGCTGGACAGAATAAGCTGTTGTCTTAAAGCAAAGAGTTTAAACAAGGAATTTACCAAATTTTTGTTTCAAATAAATAAAACATCAAATTGACAAATCAATCGTATATAAAATAATTTTAGCTTTAATCATTAAACACTTTATGTTTGTTAACTCAAAAAAATCTTACCCATGTTAATCATAAAAATACAGCATTATAATACACCTTACCTTGCTAGTGATTATATTTGTCGATTATCACGCTGGACTGCATCACCAAAATGCATTTTTGACGAAATCGCTTATAAACAACGATCAAATTTATGATGGCAGAATTGCATATAGATTTATATTCTACAGCATAGAAAAACATCAATTATACAATTTTTAGTAACACAAGCTTATAACACGGATATTGGCTTTTAATGAAAAAAAATATCAGAGATGTTTTGATCATATGGAAATATAAAACTTGTACTTTTATTGAGTTAATAATTCACATTTACACAATTCTGTTATAGAAATGAAATAATAAAAATAAGTGTCACGTTGTAAAAAGTCTCACGGTTTCTACAAAGACTAATCCGCAACTCAATAATAATAATTAACATCGATCTAGGAGCAGAACTAACCAGGCGGCAGTACCGATACCTGTGATAACATCTGGTGATTGTTGTATGGACGCAATCGTCCTGTCCACACTAAATCTGTTTATAATCAATATATATACGTATTTATTATATTATTACTATTTATTATTTGTATTTATATTATTATTATTATTATTTAATTATTATTATTATTATTATCGTTATATTATTATTTATTATTTATTATTTATTATTTTTTTTTTTTGTTTAATCATGGTTATAAGGTACCTGTACGCATTATATTATTCATATGTTGATTGTATTGTTTTTTATATTATAATTTATATTATTAGTATTAAGATATTTGATATTGAAATAATACTATTTTTGTAATAGTGGGTGGGAGCGCACAATGGTATTAAAAATCATTTTGGTATACTTTATATGTTTTGTATTTTAGAAGAAAATTGAGAATTTCTTGCGAACAGTTATCGAGTTATGTTAAAGGAAACACCAATTTTCTGCTCCTCTGTAATATGTTGTAATATATTATTTGTTATATCATTAAATATAACTAATAAGTGGAATACATCATTTTATTTATTATTTTTGATAAGAGCATGTTAGATTTATTGGGATGGTGAGATTAGTTAATACTCGGTTTACGGCTAAAGTGATTTTGTAGTAAATTAGCTAAATCTTATTATGAATTTCTATATACAGTATATATTCTTTTCGTCCTACCATGTCAAATTTAGCCATATTCGTCTTGCCATCTCTCAATCATCATCTCTATTTAAATATAATAAGTAAATTATTAAATACAAATGTGTTTCACACTTATTTAGTTTATTATTAAGTAAAGCAAATATAATTATTTTGTAGAGATCAAGACAAGAAAATTGAGATTTCTTGCGAACAAGTTTCGATTGTAAAGAAACACCAATTTTCGGTCTTGCTAAATGTGTATATATTAAATTTATCTGCTTTACTAAAATAACTAATAGATGGATACATAATTTTATTTATTAATTTTAAGAGATAAAAATATTGCTTCTTGAATTACAATGGTTGATCAATGATTTGTAATATAAATTATTCATAAATTTATTGCTATTAATTACAAATCTTTTAGCCAAGCTCAGTTACATTCATTAGACCATTATTATATCCATATCACATCTCTTTTATGATTATTAAGTAATTAATAAGAATGATGTATCCAATGTATAGTTATTTTTAGTAAAAGTAATGATATACCTATTCATGTTAACTTCAGCCCAGGAATCGATAAAATTGGTTGTTTCTTTTACAATCTGAAACTTGTTCGTCGAAGAAAGAATCCTCCCAATTTTTCTTCTAAAATCAAACATAAAAGCCAAAGAATTTTATACATTGTGCGCTCCACACTATACCAAATCATTAAATTATTATTAATCATACTAACATATATATAAATATATAATATATGTATAATATAGAAAAATTACATACATATAATAATAATGCGCAGTATCCTTACAACATGTTAAACAAAAAAGAAATAAGAAATAATAATATAATAATGACTGCTATAATAATAAGAGAAACAAAGTAATATATAATAAGTTTTCATTTAATTAATAAAATAATAATAACACATTAATAATAATAATAATAATAATTAATAAATTAGTATTTATTATTATTATTACAGTACTTAAATATAATTTATTTTGTCATATAGGAATAGGAAATCTAAGTATTTTATATTTCAACATTTCCGAGAGTTTTGTAAATTTCGGAACGTTATTCCGTTCGGGCCATATTTCTGTTTACTATATTATTTAAATATTTATTTTAATTTTCTCTTCTTAAAATATTTATATATTAAAATAATCTTTACTTATTTATTTTATTTCTTTTTATTATATTTTTTATAAAATGTCATTTATTGGAAAGTGTAGACTTAAAGGCAAAGAAGGTTTAACATTTCAGAACATTTTTTCATGTAACAGTAATGGAATATTTTTATAATCTTTAAAAATTTAAAATTTTTTGATACCGTTTAATATAATAACTCCTCTACACATTATATGTAATAATAAAAGTCTCGGAAACAAAGAATTTATATCTATTAGTGGCTGTTCGTTTAACGCATGAAATGCCAATACATATTTACAAATTTCTTTTGATGAAGCTGCTTGCAATCATATCGATGTATACATTAGAACTGAAGAGAAATAGCATATGTCAATGTTGGCTCATTGCTTTAACATACATAAGAATGATGCAGAGGGGTCTTAAATTATTGTATTACGTGTATTATTGCTTTACAAATTTCATTATACATAATATATAATATATATTAACTTACCTATATAATATTGTTATATTCCTATAATAAATTAGTTATAATTGAAGTATATATGATATTTCATCTCATATAAGTATCATAAGGATAGTTTTAAACATAATATACTTATCATATTATTAATATAATCCATGTCAATATACATAGTTAAATAAATAACTATTTATGATATATTACATAAGCATTGAAGTTACAAAGCGAGCAATCTTGTATTTCTGCGATTTATACCTATAAATTATATATGGTGGACAATTGCCAGAGTCCAATATTAATATTAGTATATATTATTAAGCCTGAAAACTATATAATATATATATATAAGTAGTATATATATATATTATACATCTATATATATATATAATTAAGAAAATTAATGGTTATTAATTAATATAAATATATATATTATATATATTATATCATAATATATGTCACTTACTATACATTTATTTAAAAAGTAGCTAAAAATGTTATAGTTTAATTTAAAAATAAAAACAATAGTTTCTTTATTTTCTTTTTAGTTTTACATAATTATTGCAAACTGGCATACTCTATTTATGAGTACGTGTTGCCAATTTATTGGAGAAAGGAGTTATATTATGATCCGTTTTTCGATGAAGTAGGCTCTTGATGTGGAATTAAACTCACTAGAAATAAACAAAATAAATAGAATATCGATTTCCTTTTATTTTGCCATGACAACCAGTGTTTTTGAAAGCATTATAATTACGCCTCTATCTATGAAGGCACATCGAAGAATTCTCCAGTCAATACCTATACAAAAAAATATATGTTCTTCAAAGAAGAAAATAAATGATATCTACACTGTATACTTATGCGATCCTTGATAACATTTTCACAACATTATTTTGAGATAGAAATAATATAACAGAAGATCAGTTTGAATTATTTTCTACATTAGTTGCATTTTTTAATTTTCTTTTTTAGAAGGTGCCGGCTCCTGCATTTCCTCTGTAAAAAACGCGCCTGATATTATATATGTTAACACATATTATTTACTATACCTAAGTTATAATACATTATTTAGAAATTTAGTATTATATATATATTATTATAAATCATTATCTAAGACGTTTTGTCATTTTTTAATTTCACTATCTAATTTATATATCTTATATATACTATAGTAATATGATGCCCAAACGAAAGTTTATGTATATAAGTAATATATTATACGCTACCATCTTTGCATAACCCTTTATATAATATATATATATATATACTACTTTACCTATATTACACCTAATTTATCTCTATATACTATATATAATAGACTATTGTATATTAATATTACTACTATACTATTAATATTACTAGTTCTTGTATGTATACTTATATCGCGTATTTTTAGTGAGGTGTGCCTATCTAATAAGTATGTTTAGCGTTTTAGATAATGACTATTATTATATTACTATTAGATAATAGTAAGCTATCTCTCATATATAGGTATTGTTAAGAATATAACACTATAATATTTAATATAATTATACATTTTTTACCTATTATATATATATATTATATATATATATTACTTCTATATTTATATTATGTGTTATTATTGATAATTTAGTATAATTATTCATAGTTCTTTTTGGTGAGTTGTTTATAATTCTCTTATATCTATAATAGATAGTAATAATAAAAGGTAATATCATTATATAATTAGAATACAAGTTTGACATCGTTACTATGGTATGCGTCCCCATAGTTATTATTCACAGGTAGCAACGTGTATGTGTTGTATTGTCATGAAATAAACGTATTGTACGCATTTCCCACCTTTCCTTCCCTTTTAATTAATGGCTTTTTATCGATGAGAAAAAAATTTTCTTGATTCGTTAAGCTCTCTATCTAACTTCTTTGGCAATGATGATTCCTCCTAATTGTTTCCAAAAAAGAGTTTGCCATTGTAGTCGTTAGCATTATTGTTTTAATATTATCTTCTCCAGCGGGAAATGTCTCCTAAAATGTCTGAGATATAAATAATATTCTATAATTTTTTTTTAAGGACATGGTAAATTTTTGCTAAGTATTAGGCCTGCTGAATGAGGCAACTACCTGCATTTCAGTTGTCTCCGGATTTTCGATTTCAAGTAGAGCACTCTTATTTAGAAAGTAGATCTTCTTTTGCTGATATCTTTATCTTACCTTCTGACGACGTTTTGAGGTCTTGTCTGATAAGATCGATGGAGGACACGAAGATGCTGTGATGTTTATTGACCTGAAGATTGTGGGTTCGCATTGATAGCTTTATCAGGAGATGAAATTGAAGCAGAGTTAGACGGTTGAGATGTCCCACTGTGTGTGTTATGGACAGCCCCAGAGGATATAAGTGTGTTTCATCGAACTGTGATTGATATGTCCTCCTGGAAACTTTACGAAAACAGAACAAACTCTGCCATCGTCTCCTTGAAACAGCTTTCATACAATTCTCAACTGCCGAAATTGTTTTTTTTTTAATGTGATGTGGACTAAAACAACATTTTCCACTTTGACTTAATCGTTCCAGATGGTTTGGTGATTTAGAAAATATTCCTCATACCATCTGATTCAAAGATCCTCAAAGATATTAGAGAACCTTTGTATCGGCTTAATCAAATAATTTCGTGAAGATGTTCTTTTCAACATTTGATTAAAGTTCTCATTTCTCTTCCACATCATACTTATTTTTGATTGAATACGATATCAAGAAGTAATTAGATATAGAGGTATTAAATCATGAGAACTTGACGTATAAGTGAGAGTCCTTGTGTTGCTGGCATCCAAGATTTCAGTGAGGATTGTAATAAATGAAATTATTCTATAGAAAACCTACCAATGGTCTTCACAAAACAATCCTTCACCACTCTCAAAAGCTTGTCCCACAAACTTTCAGTCCAGGAACTGTATAAGGAGATTCTACGATGGACGATATGATTCTTCCTAAGAAACTTCTGTCCACTTTCTGTAATGACATATAATTCAAAAGAATCTGCGCCTTGTACAATGGAGTTTGCCCCATCACTGTACATGACGTCCGGCATCCCAAAATGACTGACGAAACGTTGAAAGGATTGTACGAAAAACTCAAAGGACCTATCTGATATTAAACCTAGATACACAGCACGGACATTTAAGCACGTGTAGATAATGATAAACATCTGTGCTTGAGTAAAGCCTTTTACACTCGTCCACCAATGTTTGGTGAAATCCACTTTAACGTATTTAAAAGGGCGGAAGAGTTCAACTTGAGCCTTCGTAAAGTTGGTGAATAGAGGGTATTTAAATGCTAAGTTACTGAACTTTTTACATTCGATAAAGTCTAAAAAAGCACTTTTGATGGTCGCTCTAGCATCTGTGATTCAAAGATCTCTAAAATGGCTTGAATCCCCAAATGTTTTCATCCATTGTGTGCATTTCGGATGGAAGAATCATGAAATGATGATTTTTCCCCCAAGAGGATGGGACTCAGCATATCAAAATCATAATAGTTGGAGTGAACCAACCCACCGTTGCTACTTATTAGATATTGATCATCGAGAAACAAGTTCGGATGGTTGACCAGGCTAGGTGAAGGGTTGGTGAGTCCAGGATCCTCTCTTCCTTTTGTATAGCTCTTTCGGGAAGAATTTTTCCATCATCTTTTTGAGCAGTATAAACATGGCATAGAGTCTCAATCGAAACTGACTTTCTTTGTGATAGCATAAAATTTATTGTGGAGTGAATATACTCGAAAGAGAGTGTGGAGACTGCAAACTGTCTCAGATTCTACCTCGGGTGGATGTTTTAGTATGGTCTACTGTTGAAAGCACAAGAGATGAGTTTCTTGTGATAATTTCCCATTCTGATTTTGGCAAATAGATTAAGGTTATTGATAACCATTCTGTACCATGTTTCGAAAGTGGAATTCATTTTCTAAATTCGGAAGTAGTTAAACCTCTGGTGAGGTTATCTTCGGGATTTTCTTCAGATCTTACGAAATGAAATTGTGAAAACAAATGTTGGTCTTCTTTTAGAGATAATTTTCTAAAGGCTCTGGGTCCTGCTTTTTGACGAATACGCTCTTGCTCTTGTATCCTCTTTTTAGAATCCATTGTAAAGTAATTTCAAAATCTGAAAAGATGTCTAATGTACCGAAATTTGAATTAGGAAATCATTCAAAAATTAAGAAAGTCATTTGAAAACCAGAAAAACCGGCAAGATCTCCAAACATGGGAGTGTTCTTCCCCTTTTAACCTTTTAAAGGAGAAATTTTCTTTTTCATCAAAGAATGTAAAGTTCTTTCAATTGCGGAAGAAATAATTAACGAAACGATTGGCAGGTGGGGCTGGCGTCGCTAAAAATCTGAATTGACAAATCGGAACTTTCGGTTTCAAAACATGACCTATTTAAGAAAAGTCTAATAAATTCAAGTCAGAACCCAACTTTTCCCACGGGTTCTTCAACTCCTTGTCAATTTCTTTGTCCTAACCTATCTCCTGTTTCCACGTTTTCTTCATTAGAAGACGGCCCCGTCTAGTAACAGGAAGGAGCAGGGAAATATGGACGAAAACTTTGCAATTTGCGAGAGAAGCTGATGGTTAGCTGTGGCTGAAGTGATCTCAAAATCACTCAGTCTGAGCGAGTCTGAAGCGGTACTAAAAAGAAATCCTAGAATTCGTCCTTCCGAATTCTGGTGCGACGAATGTTTGCCTTCAAACTCGAAAAGTAACCTAATTTATGGGTTATTAGAGCTCCAAGATCACAAATTAAAACCACTCTCTTTCATTCGAGTTGTAGTTTCATAAAAATATATCTGTTAAAAGAGCTGACGGAAGATTGTTACGGATGAAATTATCCACATAAAGATTGTTCTTCAGTAAAGAAGAATAAAAATCTGTTGGATACTATTTCGTGTGATCACGAATAACAGCACCAAGTATATATGGACTGGCGGCCAGATCAAAGATGATAGAGGTATACCGAAAGGTGCGCAGGACACCACTTCCTCCCAGAAGCAGCGAAGAATATTACGGTCCTCTTCCATCTTCAGCCAAATTTGTAGAAAAATCTTCGAAATGTAAGCTACAAGGCATATTTATTTGTTCTAAACTGAAAAGAAAGTCTGAAAAGAGAAATCAGAAGATCTGAACCTTGTGGCATGCTTAGTTAAGATATGGGCTCTTCCCTATCTGAGAAGGTAATTAAACACAGGGTGATGGTGAATCAAGATGCAGAGGATGGAACCTTTTTGAAGACACCTAGATGCGTTCGATGATTCCATTGATCAGATATTGTCTAAAGATTTCTCCATAAGTAGAAAAATAGTTCTTCGTAGCTTCTGATTAACTCTATGAAGAGCTGCAAGAATCACTTGCTGGTTCAACGATACCTCTTTCAGCACATCTTTGCACAATGGTATCTCACAAAGTATTTTCATTCCCTGAATTCTATACGTTCATATGATATTTGTTCAAAAATGGTGTTTATGGAACCTTGATCAACTTCCTCTTAGATTTCAATTGACTCCAATTTGTAAATATTTTCGAGACCCACGTCTAGGTCCAAGTAGGGGTGAGTATGAAGTAGAGGGTAGGAATAGAAAGGGGTGGATCCATGATAGAATTTACGACGTAATCAGAAACTTTCTTGATTGATTCATGTAGTGAAGGTGTCAACTGGGGTTGTCAAGAAGTCTCTTCATCTTGACGATGATTTGAAGAATTGTGTTTGAAAACTATGTTATTTTAGGAAGGAGTTAAAAAACTCGAGACTAGTCTAAATGGAATGAATCCATTTCAGGATTCGATGGCATTTCCTTTTTATGCAGTTGATGACTTTCAAGTCTTCATTAGGAATAGTGAGACATTCCACCACATTCTTGACAATATTCTCTTGACGGTCTTTATAAAAGAAACGATCAGCAATCATGTATTAGCCCTTCCTAATGATGTTTTCGTCGCCCATCAATCCTTTAACTTTGAATCCGAAATTAAGAGCTGGATCGATGAACATTGGAATTTTAAAAAAGGAGTCATAGCAGAGGTTTAGGTCAATGGAATACATTGTCATGGACTGTTCTAGAAAAGTCATGATAGTACTGGTTTGACGAGAAAGTGATCTTAAATCTACTTTTAACTTGTAGCTCCTTTGGGATCCAAAAATCCAAACACCAGAGATCAGCGAATCGCTGCAATTTTATTTTCCCTTTTTTTTCTTTAAGAGAAATGGTAGGAAGAATGTTAGCAGATGTAGAGAATCCGGTGTTTAGGCACTTATTATTTTGACTTTAATCTTCTTCTTTTTTCAATAGTAGCAGTATAAGAAGAAGTGGAAGGTCCTGCTGTAGGCCTGGGTCCTTTCTTCATGGACTTAACATCAAAACTGCAAAGAGATAATGTGTGCCTTGCTGCGGCACAGCACACAAGAATGACCAAGTCCATATCTCTTTGCAGAACAGGAAGATGTTCTATTTGGTTGCAGTGCTCTCTTCTGGCCGAAGGATTGCTGTGAAACAAGCATGAGGACATAAAATGAGCTCCCTCACAAAGCTTACACTTCACTGAGAATGTCTCTTTCGAATAGATGGAATTTTTTTAAAAGTGTGGTTTTCACTTGTATGGAGTAATTATTCGGATAACGATAAAAAGAAATCTTTCTTTCGATGAAGAAAGCTTCTTAGAAGATGAAGTAAGTTTACTTTCTCGCATCCTTTCCATTGATTTTAAGATGGTGTGATAATGATCGAAAATTGTTAAAATCGAAGAATATTCAACTTGGATAGAGATTTTTAACTTTGCAAAGAGGTTTCTTGGTAGATTGTTAACCACATTGTGGCTGAGAAATTTATACCCCGATTAGTTTTCCTCCAAAAAATCTGCACCGAATTCTTTTAATTCGTGGAGTTGGCGCGCACCTCAGACACGAAAACTCTAACTTAACCCAGATTTTTATTATCTAAGGCAGGAGCTAAATAAATTTGGTGTAGTAAAGAATCAGTAATAAAGGGCTCGTTCATATATATTGGTTTTTCAATATCTTCAGCGCCATCTCATAGCTTGTGCCGATGGCAGGGAGGTGCTCCACATACTTCTGGGCTAATTGAGTCAGATGAGACATAAGATAATGGAGCTTAGAAGTCTCGGTTGAGTTACGTCTGTACCCTATGATGTTCTCAAAAGTAAGTAAGAAGAATCTGAATTGAAGGCGGTCTGCTTTGTCCAAAAAGCTTTTGCACTTTAACGAAGGAATTTTTACTTCTTATTTAATCGCCAAAGTCCTCAGCGTGGATTGGACCTCAGATTGCTGCTGTTCTGATTCCATGAGTGACTGAACATGTGACCTGGAAGGACGGTGAGAAGCGTTTTCTTTATTAGGGTGAAAAAAGTTTTTTTTTATTTTTTTTATTTATTTATTTTTTTTTTTGCTCCTGAAGGTGGTAGTTAGTGGATCCCACCAATTCGTCATCCAACAATGATGAACTATATTGAAGAATTTCGGAAGCACTTATTAAGGCACCGATCTCTACATCATAGCTTCGCACCTCCCCTAGTTTCAGTGAAACTTCCTTGGTACTCAGAGACTCACTACTAGTTATCGAAATTATTTTAAAATGATGTTTCTTCTTCTTCTTTGATTTTGTAATCTAAATCCAGTCCTTTGATACATAGATGTTATATTGTTCCTTGCTTGCCATTTCAGTAATCCAAAAATCAGCATCATTTGGAAGGAATAATTGTCTAGGCATGAAAATTTTCTTTAAAGTCAAATTTTCTACATTCATATCAGTGTCAAGAATTATTTTTATCGGGGTAAAGGCCGTTAAAATGTTTCTACTTTGACCTGGGCAAGAATCTGAAAAAAAAATTAAATGTCTGTGCTAAGGCTTTTTCCCTTAAATATTTGGAATCACAAGAAGTAATCCTTCAAAACTCCAGCCACTCACCTAATCATCTCAGATATACTTGTAACCAGTGGATTCAGTAAAGTAGTGGATACCAAAATTTTTCAAGTAAATATTCCGTTTGTTATACACAATATTGGGTAGTAAGTTTTGGAAAAGGCAATTCCTTTTGGATATCAAAAGTGCATACATAAATAAGCCTCATTGGTCTACTTAAACAATCTCATTTTTTAGGACTTGCGTGGCTTTCTCTACACATTAATGAACTCAACATTCCCCAGTACAATACACTAAATTGCTGTTCGAACGAGAACAAAAGACGTCGGAATTCTTCTTCGCGTCGCCGATAAGAGGAAATTGTAATTCCCTTACTCTAAGGAGATTCCAACGTACTTAAATCATAGACGATTACAATGGTGTGTGTGTGTGTCCGTTCATTGGACACCATGACTAGATCGCGACAACTAGAATCATTGAGTTACTGGTGTAAAGTCACTTTCTATGATTCATCTGATGACATTCCTATGATTATCAGGTCTTCAAAGTCGTCATATACTGGACGTACTTGTTAGCCTTCCTTCTTCAGATCAGAAAATAGATTCACATTTTCAGTTGGTGCAGGGATAGAAAGCTCTTCGCTATGAAGGAAAACGCGCCCTTACCAATAGCCGAGGTAGGTTTGGCTATAATTTCATGCGTCTTCTGGTCCTGGATGTATCGCTAAGAAATTTTTGTAATGGCAAAATAACAGTCATTGCCATGCATCCTCGGTTCCCTCCTACCCATTGGAATTGCAAATGGAACTTATGTCTGACAACGTGTCACCGTTAAGCCAACACTAAGTTAACAAAACGCCACAGAAAATATGAAACGGTGCCCAAATGATTTATCTTGTTCAACCAAGAATTTAAAATTTCAAAATAAGTTTATAAATTGCTTTTTATTAAGTAAGGGGTAATATTCCTCATTTGAGGACGTAGGCCCTTACCTCACCACCAAATGTAACAAAACTTTGTTATGGATTCCATTTCACAATTACCGTAGCATCATTTACCTTAAAGGCTATCATTGATAGTACAGTGAAATTAAGCAACTCCCTTCGAATAATATAATATACCTTAAGATATATATATAATATATATAATATTATATAATCATATATTTATACTATATATGATATATATTATATTATACATATATTATTATATATAATATATATTTAATATACATCTATAGCATATATATATATACCTCTGATTTAAGTTAAGGTAAGATGAGATAGTAACTCTGTTCGAGAGGGAGGCCATGCTAATTTACTATAGTTGAAGTCCATGTTTAGTATGTACTGTCTTATTTAATTTGTTTTTTGTTTTTTCTTTCTTAGGAATGAAACCAAGTAAAGATTTAATATTGATTTTTGTATTTGTATTGGAGCATTACATGAATGCATTTAAGAATAATTTAGAATTCAAATATTTTTTCAAATATATAGTTTAAGGTAACATAGAGATTATACCTGAGAGAAGTGGTGAATCCAAGGAGCATAATTATACACAAAATATTCAGCATTATGTAACGGAGATTGGAGCATATCATTGGAGAATCAGAGGAGAGCAGCACTTTCAATAAACTATTGCTGACCGTTTATACTCTTCTTAATCATTACAATTTACTTTACCTTTATGGTCCTATATTTTACTCTTTATTTCATACTTAAAAAGTGAGAATAGAATACTTACATAGATTATCGAGAAAGTTCATCTACTTTAACGAAGAAAATCTATTGATCTAAAACGTATTTAATGATGGTGATAGAGCGTAAAAAGTGTATAATAATATTTTGGACGACACTTTCACATAACCTTTGCCTAACATTTGACTCTGAACTTTCTTATGTACGGATTGATCATAGCTATGAAATTTTGTGCCAGAGAACACAATACTGGAAGAATGAATTAGAAATCCATTTTCTAAGCCGCGCATTAAATTCAAGAAAGGTTAAAATAGTTTCAACATCCAATCCTCTGATAATTATTTCTGTGGACATAGCGTCAAAAAAAATCTATACCTTTACCTATCATTTTCAACACTCTTCTAACAACACTAGGAGAAAGCCTGCGTTCCGATGAATGAAACGCACTTGATAAGGGCTAGAAGAACGAGAAGTGCCGCATGGTTTGATGGAAGAGAGAGAAGGTTTTTGGAATGGCAAGGAAAGGTGGACGGACTTGGAAATTTGCCGAGAAACAAATAGGTTGAACAAATACCGGCTTAAGACCATTCCAAGCGCTCTGTCTGGAAGAAACCCTGGAACTATGTAGGACTTACCGAGCAGATGAGCTAGCAGGTAAGCGATGGCACATAGAGATAAATAATGAGTGTAATTGAGAAAAGAATATAGTTAGCGATAGATAAAGAAGAGATGGACAGCATGAATGCTTCTTCAGAATAGAGCGAGGAGCAAATGACAAGTAAGTACAAGATTTGTGAGTTACGTTTTGATAGGATGAGCCTTAACGGAGATGCCACCGCTGCTGATATGACAGAATGTAGGACAGAACATAAGGAAGTTGTTGTTGGGAAGAAGCAGAGTTTCGGAGGCAATGCAGGAGAACACAATACTGCCAATGAGCTCTGGCGAGGGCGATCTGTCCCATCGCGGAGAGGTCAACTAGGTGTGTTTAAGAGGTGAATGATGGTCAGGTACAAAACCAGGAATAAGGAGAAGATATTGTACAGTGTATAGAGAGTTGATAAGAATAAGAATACAGAGAGAAAAATAACTTGCTATAGCTGTAAGAGAAAGTAGTACATACGCAACGATTTTGCACTGAACCTAAGAAAAATGAGAGGGAATGTGATGGATGTGGAAAGAAAGGTCACATGTCTGAAGAATGTTGGTTGAAAGACAAGGAATGTTATAGATGTAAAGAGAAAGGGCATTTAGCTAATGCTTGCAGTGAACGTAGCGAAAAGAAAAAGACAAAGAAGTAGTACTATTCGGTGAACAAACAATGGAAGAAGACAATTGGGAGGAAATAGTAGCTATCGTTTGATACCAGGTTGTAAGAAAAGTGTTGGGGAGAATTTTCTGACTGGGGAGATCTTTCATCACATTAGATTGGGAGAGTTTGCGCGGGAGAGGAATGATCGGGCAGTCAAGCAGAGGAAAGTGAAAGAACAACCTAACTTCGTTTTAGCGGGAGAAGGATATATAAATGCAATAGGAAGTTTTTGATTCCTATACTTCTAGGGAATAGTAGGGCTAGGGTTGTGAAAAAAACGGTTTTTTTTAATTTGTTTTTTTTTTGAAAAAAAAACACGTTTTTTTTTAAACAAAATTGTTCTTTTTGTTGTTTTTTGTTAACAAATGTTACCTCTTTTTTACTGTATATAAAAGATGTTTTAAATATACAGTGTACCATACCCTTCTAGCCTAAATACTTGACTATTAAGACGGATTTTATATCTATACAGTGTGTGTGCTATATATAGTATTATATATATATATAAATATTATAATAATATATATATTTATATCTATAATATATATTTTATTATATATATATATATATATATATATATATATATTATATAATTATATACTATTCTTTATAATATATGATCAAAAAAAGGTGGATAACAGGTGGTTTAGTGTCAGGCAGAAAAATTGAGCAAATGGTTAGAAGCGTGATATGATTTCTGTGAGGGGAAGAGAGGTATGTGTGTGTGTAAGTCAATACTTTCTTTTAAAACACAAGAGTATATAAGTATGTTAGAGTTTACTATTGATCGAGATGTATCGATGGTAGAAAAGTATGATTGATTTTTGTTGGTGAAGAAAGGAGATGTTACAGTATGTATCTGATGGTTAAAAATCAGTGGGGTATTTAGGAATGGGACTATCGGATCATTATTTTTCTATGTAACCAAATTAAGTTAGTGGGACTTGGATGGAGAGGAGGTTATACGGACGGAAGTGTGGTAAAATTAAGAAGTGACGCAAGTTTAAGTGAACACGAGTAATCAGGATAAGCTAGTAAGAACGCTCGCAAAGTAAATCAGTTGAATGTAGGGATGGGCCGGAAATCTGAAATATTCTGGAAGCAAATGAAGGGAAGCTCTTGAGTTACAGTGCAAAGAAGATTGTCATGGTGCTAAAGTAGAAGTAAGAATGATAACAGTGAGTGTGAAGAACGGTGATGCAAGCGGATAAAGTAAAAGAAGAAGCGTGTTGAAATGTACCTACAAAAGGCAATAATGAGTTTCAAAAAGAAAGATGCTTGATTTTATAAGGAGGCAAAAAGGAATGCTAAAAGATGCACTGACGTAAGAGAAAAGAAGACAGGTAATGAACAGTTTTGGAAGGATGAATGGGACATTACAAAGGAATAGAAGCTCTCTTGGTATAGGAGCGCGCAAAGGTTAGAATAGATAGGGAAACCTGACTATACGAATACATGATAGGGCGAATCTGAAGGTTGAGAGGGATTGGCCGGAGTGCTGTTGGCGAATCTGAAGTTTGAGAGGATTCGTAGAGAATTTGGCAGGTGTGTAAAAAGGAGGGGGTTTTGAAAGTAAACATAGATACGAGTTAGGTTATAGTTTGTGAGTGAGGACAGTCCTTCAGTGTGAAGTTATGTTAGTGGTGACAGCTGGCAAAGTGTCTGAGTTTAAATATTTGGCGTATGTTGGATGAGAGAGGAACGGATGATGCAGAGTGTGTAGGAAAGTTGTGAATGGCAGGAAGGTGGCTGGTTGCAATTAATCGTTGGTGATGTAAAGGGACTAAGTCTTTGTGCGCTAGGTCTTAATGAGGGTATGTTGTTACCTGTTATTGGTATAGTAGTGAGACTATGGTCTGCAATAAGAAGTATAGACTCTAAAGTTCAATGTGTTCCGATGGACAATCTTAGGGGCGTGTGTGGTGTGAGAAAAATTGATAAAATTGAGGACATCACATTTAAAGGACCATTGTGTGGGTGAAGGAAAGGAAACGAGAGAATAAATGCAAGTATGTGGATGTTTGTATGTGGAAGGAGATGATAGTCGCGTTTTTAAGCAAGAATGATATAGTTGCGAAGTGTCGCTTGAAAACCGATACGGGCTTGGAGATCGAAGGAACAAGTGAATTGCAGTCAGTAAACGAAGTCTGAAGTGAGAGAAATGTGGAGTTGCAGCAGGCGAGAGATAAGTGCATATAGATTGAGAATGGGGCGTTTTGTGAGGGGATATGTGTTGTGGCCCACCTGGGTCGAGGATGAACCCTTACACTGATGATTTCCATAGTGAGGTTCGTCGCAGTCCCTGCAGCTATTAACATGGATTTTCTGGACTTGCGCCGGTCCTTACTATTAATTTGAAAACAGAGGCGGGGGGGGGTGTAAGGCTGGGCTTGTCTTTTCTACTTTTGTCCTATCCTTACTACTGCTTTCTTTTCTGATGCTTGCTACGACCTTACACCGTCTTGGAGGAGAAAAGGTAGCATGAGAAAGATCATATCCTAATATATATCTAATATATATTATAATATAGCATATATATATATATAAAGGAATTATATACTATATTATATATATATATACGGTATAGTATATATATATATATTATATATATATATATATATATATATATATATATACTATATTAATTTACTATCATTATAGTTATTATATATATTGTAATTTAGTGTGGGTTGGGGTATATATATATAACTTATATATAGTATAGATATATATATATATAATTTACTATTATATAATATATATTATATATATATATATATCTATTAATTTATATAGTATATATAATATATATTATATATTACATCTAATTATATACTATATATATTTATAATATTTTTATATTATATATAATATATACTACTATATATATTATATTATATATATATATTTACATATATACAATATATAGAATATATATAATATATACTATATTAATATATATATTACTATATATTAATATTATATTAATATATCTTATAATATACGGTATATATATTATATAGTACTACTATATATATATATAATATTATATTAATATATTATATAATTATATAATATTATAATATATTACTTTACGTATTATATATATATGATATATATATATAATATATATTATATTATATTATATCTAGAGATATATATTATATATATATAATATAGATATATATATATATAATACTATATATATATATCGATATATAATATATATATTATACTATATGTATATATATATATATATATATACTATATATATATATATCTATAACTATATATTATATATATATATATATAATAATATAATATAATATTATATATATATAATATAAATACTAATACTAATAATAATAATAATAATAAAATAAATAATTAATAATAATAATAAATGAATATAATAAATAAACTCACATGTGAAATGTAATGAATTAATATGCCCTAGAAGCCTATAAAACTTATTAAGCACTACCTACTTTAGTATATTGTATACCCTTTTAACATATTGTATTACTTTTTACATATTGCTAAATACCCTAAAGACTTGATATATATGAAAAATAAGTAATGTAAAAAAAACAAAAAAAAACCACAATTCATAATTGTCTTTTTCTTCAAAAAAAAACGTGTTTTTTTTTTTTAAAAAACGAACGGTTTTTTTTTAATCCCAACCCTAAGTAGGGCATTGCTTGAAACCGAAGTTGTCGAGAGAAATATTCCATGAGCTAATAGGACTCACAGTTTTTCGATTACGTTAGTGCAAAGCATAATATTTCTTGCATAGGTATATCAGAGATGTAACAACCTCCTCAAAAACAAAATACCAATCACCATAGATAGCAAAGGTCACATAAGAATAAAGCTAAGGGATGTTAGTATGATAAAGAACGTGTGGTAAACACTGGGTGGAAACGATGTCATAAACGATATAGAGAAATGGAAAAAGAATTGTAGGAGGTTGCATCTTCAATATGGCCATGTTGCATATGAAAAACTTAAACAAATGATATGCAAAGCGTGGGATAATGATGTTAATTTTAAGTGTGAAAGGAGAAAGGTTAAAATTCCTACAGGAGGTATGTAGTGAGTGCGAGACTTGTCGAAAGTATAAGAAAAATCCTGGAAGACCAATAGTAGCAAATTGCCTCTAGACCGATTTCATTGAAGTTTTCGTCCATTGGATTAGAAGAACTAGAAGGTGGAACGTTTCTTGTCATGTAGAATTGGGGCGACGCACTACTGTCAAGCAAAATGGTAAGGATAAGAACCTACAACATCATGAATTGGGATAACGGAAAGTGGGTTAAGTTACTTCAGATGCTCCTCAAAAATAATAACAGATGGGGGTAAGAAGTTCCAGAATGAAGAAATATAGATTCACGGAAAAAATGGGGAATAGAAATGATGTGTACAGCCAGTGAGAGCCCGTGGAGTAACAGGAAGAGTAAAGACGTGGGTATTTTGGAAAAGCAGGTATGAGATTTAAAAGAGGATGGACTGTAAAAGGAAAAAGATGGATCCTACTGACGATGGTAAGTGCAAAATGATAGGATAATGAGTGTGGGTTATCCCCACCAAAAGTGTTTGGAATTACTATTACACGACAGAACGGAAATGGAACAGCCTGAAGTCAACGACGCTTAGGAAGAGATAGAGGAGAAAAATTATGATGCGGTGAATTGCACCGGAGCTTTTGCAGTGAAGGTGCCAACTGGGAAGGATGGTAGAGATAAATTAAGAGAGCATTTAAAGGGAGAGTGAGAGAGCATAAGATTGAAGAAAGAAGCCAAGTAGAATAATAGTTATGATAATCAAGAAAAAAGGAGAGGAGACAATGGCGAGCCCTGGAGACAAATATAGGGAGAGATGCAACAATGAATGGTTAAGATCGCAGTTAATCAGAGAAGGTTAAACAATTCACACTAACGAGAATACAGGGGATTCGATCATCGGTAAGGAAGGAAGTGAAGATGAGGAGGAAAGTGAGGAACCGGAAGAGCATGAAGAAGAGAAGAGGAGAAGAAGAAGAAATCTGAAGAAGAGAGGGAATGTGTTCTGGTGGAGGAGGAGTTGCGTGAAGAGATTGATCCGACAGGACCTTGAGTAAGGGAAAGACTATCTAATAAGACGCGATTGATGAGGGTGGTGGAGAAGAGTTAAGGTGATAAGTTTGGGAGGGAAGAGAGGTGGAAAATATGATGGGACATATAACGTTAGAGATTTAGATTCCGAGGAAGAGTTTTGGGCTGACCTAAGGGAATATGAAGTGGAAGAAGAAATAAATCATGAGGAATCATATTATATAGAAGGAGAGGTGGTGTATTTTAATTGTACAGACACAGACTAGGGAAAAAAAGTTGAAGAAGAGAAGGAGAAAGAACTCGAGAGTTGGAAAGAAAACAATGTCTTTGAGGAAATTGATAAACTATATAAAAATAAGGTGTTAAAAACAAGATGGATAATTACGGAAAAGGAGAAGGAGGGAGGAAGGATATGGAAAGCACGTTTGGTTGTGAAAGGTTTTATGGAAAAAGAATACCTTGATACTGTGGCTTGTGAAGCTCCCACTTTTTCTATAGAAGGATTGAAAATTATCCTTTCTATAATAACATGAATGATTGGGAGGCAAGGACACTAGATGTTAAAACAGCTTACTTGCAGGGCAAAGAAATGAAGAGAGAAGTGGTAATATAACCCCCAAAAGAAGCCAAAACGTTAAAGTTGTGGAAATTAAAAAAAAAACGTATATGGTTTAAAGGACGCAGCACGAAAATGGTATGAAAGTCTGGTAGAAGTGTTAACTGTAGTTGGAGGAAAAAGAAGTAAAATCGATAATACAATATTTAAGTGGGAAATAGATGGTAAAGTTGTTGGTATAATAGGTATCTATGTTGATGACCTTATTTATGGGGGCAATAAAGAATTTGTGGATAGGATTATTCCTAAAATAAAGAAAGAATTAAAAGTCGGAAAGGAAGAAAGCAAAGTTTTTAAATACTTGGGAATAGAAGTAAAGCAGGAGAAACATGGTGATATGGTATTGAGTCAGAAGAGTTACACTAGAGATAGGTTAGGAATAAGGATATTAAATAAGGAAAAAAAGGAGGAAAAACTTAGTGATGCGGAGATGACAATGTATAGATCCCTTTTAGGGAAATTAAATTGGATGTCCCAAAATACACGGCCTAATCTGAGTTGTTTAGGGCGTAATATGAAGGAGGCCACAGTTGGTAACTATAAAGATTTGATCGATGTAGCAGAAAGAGCAATCAAAGAGGAAATTTACATGAGAATACCGAAATTGAAGAAAGGCAGAATGAGGTTGAAAGTATACTCTGACGCCTCATTTGGTAATATAAGTGGTGGGAGAACCCAGATTGGTTATTGTATAAGGATGAAAGATACAGTGGGCAATATTTGCCCATTGTTATGGAAATCGAAGATAGCAAAAAGGGTGGTAAGTTCCACTTTGTCAGCTGAAACCCTAAGCATGGTGGAAGCCGTTGAATGGGGGGAGTATATTAAATATCTTTGGGAAGAACTAACAATGAACAATGATAACATAAATATTATAGCAATGACAGACTGTAAATCATTAAAGGATAGTATCAACTCTACAAAGGGAGTTAAAAATAGAAAATACTGAGAATAGAGCTGGCAAACCTTAAAGGAAAATTAGAGAGGGGGTTGTCACTCGTGCAGTGGGATAAATTCATACGATTGCACATTTTAGCCGAATGGCTTAACAAAAGAAAAAACTACTAGAATTGAGAGGGTTGGGATGTATTAGGGGGTGAAAAAGAAAAAAGTAAATTAAAATATAACCTGATTATTTACCAGTATTAGTGGAACTCTGTTCGAAGAGGGAGGCGCCCTGCCAACTTTACTATAGTTGACAAGTCCATGTTTAGTACTGTACTGTCTTATTTATTTGATTTTTATGTTTTTTTCTTCTTAGGAATGAAACCATAGTAAGAGTTTACTAGTGATTTTTGTAATTGTATTGGGGATTACATGATCATGTAATAGGAATATAAATTTAGAATTCGCAATATTTTTTCAACCAACTTCATTGTTAAATCAGTTTCTGAATTTTAACATAAGGGTAATCCAGGAGCTACATCTATTACACATACAATAGTCCGCATTGTCTGTAACAGAGATTGGCGCATATCATTGGAGAATCAGAGGAGAGCACTTTCAATAACTTTGCTGACTTTATCTATGTTTTCTCTTTACTTACTTTAATACGGGTCTATCCCATTCATTCACCCACCCCCACTTTATATTTCAATACTTGAAAAGTGAGTAATTTACTTAGAATATTCAGGAGTATTTAATTTAACGATTATTGATTAAAAGTATTTATGGAGATTATCTTTAACGCAAGTAAGTTCCATATTTTCGGGAGCACATTCATAACCTTTGTACTTTATCGTTTCTGTTGACTTCATTCTCTTAAATCTATATTTCTAACTACCCACTTACCGATACTGGAAAGTGCTACTACAGAAAATCCATTTTCTGCGATTATATCAAGGTAATTATTTAACAGAGATTCTGACATAAATTTTTTGTACGCACTGTTCGACCACCAGCAGGTTTATTATATCATTTAAATCTTTATACTGGAGAAAGATGGGTCAGATGATGAAAGCATATAGAAGGAACGAGAAGTGCCCTGGGTTTGATGGAAAGAGAGAGAGGTTTTTGGAATGAAAGGAAAGGTGGACGGATTGATTTGGCAGAAACAAAAGTTGAACACAATACCCGGCATAACATCAGAAGCCGGCTCTTCTGAACGAACCCTGGAACTATGTAGGATTACCCGAGAATAAGCTAGCAGTAGCGATGGCATAGAGAAATAATGAGTGCTATTAGAAAGAATATAGTAAGCGATAGAAAAGACGGAGAAGGACAGCATGAAATGCTTTCTTCAGCATATGAGCCGAGAGCAATCGAAGACCAGAAGTACAAGATTTTGTGAGTCGTTTTGAGGTAGCCTTAAGGAGATGCACCGCTGCTGGTATGACAGAATTAGGAGACGAACATAAAGGAGGATTGTTGTTGGGAAGAAGCAGGTTGTCGGAGCATGAGGAGAAAATACTGCCAGGAGCTCTGGAGGGCGATCTGTCCCATGCGAGAGTAACTAGTTGTTAAGGGATAATTATGGCAAAGAAGTTACCCAAACCAGCAAATAAGAGAAGTTGGTACAGTGGTGTAGAGTTGAATAGCAATAAGAATACAACGAGAAAATAACTTTGCTATAGCGTAAGAAGTAGTACATACGCCAACCGATTTCAGGAACCTAGAAAAATGAGAGGCGAATGTGATGGAATGTGGAAAGCAAGTCACATTGTCTGAAGAATGTTGGATTGAAAGACAATGAAATGCTTAAGATGTAAAGAGAAAGGGCACTTTTAGCTAATGCTTTGACGCTGAACCGTAGCAAAACGAAAAGCACAAAGAAGAGTATCACTATTCCAGTGAACAAACAACTGCAGAAGCACTTGCATGCAGCATAATGTAGTGCTATCGTTGATTACAGGGTGTAAGAAAAAAGTTTGTGGAGAATTCGAACCCTGGCAGCAATTTTATCACAGTAGATCTGAGAGTTGGAGAGCATGAGGGGTCAGAGAGGAAGGTGACAAGAAACCTACTTGTTTAGGGAGAGGATATAAATCGACCGCCTAGCGAGACACCAGTATGTTCTCAATTCCACTCTAAAATTAACCATGCTAGGGAATGCTTACGCCATTATATAGAGCTTCCCACCAAAATAGCGAAAAAAACTGCAAACGCCTGCTTTATTCTCCATCCTCTTCTCTACTTTTAAAAACCACACGTTTTTTTTAAACACAACCAATGTTTTTTTTTTGTTTTTTTTTAAACCTCATTTTCGTATATAAAGATGTTTTAATTATACAGTAGTACCAATACCCCCTTCTAGGCTAATATTGACTATTAATACGGATTTCATATATACAGTATATATATATACTATATATCTATATATATAATATAAACGAAAGACATATATAATACTATATCTATATCTATATATATATAATATATTTATATATATATATCATACTATATATAATATATATATATATATTAGAGATACCAACTCCATACTACCATCGACCTCCCCATATATATATTGATCAAAAAACAGGAGATATAAAGGTGGTTTGGGTTCGGAGATGAGAAATAGTAGGAAGGTGAACTTGATTTTGTACAGGGGAGAGGTATGTTTGTAAGTATACTTTCTCATTAAAACACAAGAGTCCCATAGCTCATACTAGAGTTGTGATTATGTCAAGGATAACGAAGTGGAAAATTGATTCATAATTAATTTGTTGTGCAAACGACAGAGACGACATATCGATTATGTATTGATGTAAATCGTGAGGTTTCGGAGGGATTATCGAGATCATCTATGTACGTTCTATTGTAAACCTTACGTAGTGGGGACGTGGATGAGAGCGCAAGGTTGATACGAGAAGACTGTGGATAATTAAGACGGTAGAAGTTTGGGAACAGTAATAGGATAATATGTCAAAACAGCTCGAAGTAATCAGTTGCATCCGTGAACAAAGTTGAAACTCGAATAAATCCCTGGATAGCAAATTGAAGACGCCAATTCGTTAGACAGATGACAAAGAAGTCTCATGCTGGGAATCATTGTGCCATCACAGTAAGAAGTAAAGAATGATAACCTGAGTGGCTGAAATCGACCAACGATGCATTATGCAAAGCGGTTATATAAGTAATAAGAACAGGCTGTCAGCTTCAGCTAATACACCCCCCTTGACATGTCGAAACTCAGCCGAAAGAAAAAATAAATCGAGACTAGTTTCAAAGAAGAGACTGCTCCTGCAACCTTACCGAAATAACATAAAGAGACAAAAGGACAACGAAATTGTCTAAACACACAGAATGCCCCTTAAATCAACGTAAAGCAAGTCTAACACTGACGAAAGACAACGTCAATATACTATACTACGTTTGGTCCCAAACTGGATGCCATGCAACTCCGGTGAGACCCTAAACAACACCCACGCACAATCACGAAGCACTCTCTCTGGCCCACCGAGAAGTCCACAGAACCGTTAAGAATCCTCTAGCAAATAACGAACACCTAGCTCACAAAAAGCACTAATGCCAATAGACACGATCTGAAGAGTATTCGCAGAGAACCAATTAGAGCCAGCGCAGTGACTGCACGAATCCAAACCTGCCCGAGCTGAAGAAGCTACAGAATAAAGAGAGCAATCTTGGCAGACCCCACGTAGTAATACAAGACACGGGCTTGAGTAAACATAGATAAGAGTTAGGTTATGTGAGTGGACAGTCCTCAGTGTGAAGTCTATTTAATTGGTGCAGAGCTGAACACGTGTCTGAAGTTAATCTCT
>JABUQX010059791.1:12500-15000 GCA_015478945.1 Trachelipus rathkii | reverse complement strand
TATTTTTCCGCAAAATAACATGTTTTATCAAGTAACCAAAAGACAGTGATAGTTTAAATAAGGATTAAACATCACCAATTAACATATTCTAGCAATTACATACCAAATGATTACTTATTATATTATAAACTTTACATATTTTTTAACCTACTTTAAACTGTTTGTATATTTGACTACTATTTAAATCAGCGAAAGGTTGACTACTAGAGTTGGGAATGGGAACATTAAATAATTATGGTGTTTTAGGCAAGATTACGTTATAATAGATGGAGAGGAAAAAGAAAATGAAGGAAATGGGGAGAATTAGAAGTAAGAAGTTAAACGAACAGGGTTATAAGTAAATGTGTGTGAGAGCACTTGAAAATAAGGCAGTTAAATATGAATAAGATGTAACTGAGCAAATCAGGACGCAAATGAAGGAAGTTTTTGTTAGAAGCGCACGACAAGTATTTCTATGTGTTAAAGTAGGAAGTAATAATATTAATAGTGAATAGTAGAATGAGGAGATGTTGCAAGCAGTTAAAATTAAAAAAAAGAGGCGTGCTTGAGTGTGCTAAAAGCTAATAATGAGGTTTTGATAAAAATGCGTATGCAAATATTTAGAGAAGAAAGGTGGAGGACTAAACGTTGCATGCGTAGGTGGAAAAGGAGGTAATAGAACAGTTTGGAAGGAGGCTGAATGGAGACAAACAAGATAATAGGAAACTCTTCTGAAAGGAAGTGCTAAAGGTTAAGAAAGAGAGTAGGAAAAGCGCCAGAGAATAAAAAATATGGATGGTCCTTTCATGAGTGATGAAATGAACGTGAGGAAGGTGTGGAGGGAACACTTTCAAAATCCGCATAACATTGACAGTGATGAAGAGGTGATGGTAAATGTGTGTGGGTTTGATGATGTAAGAAGAAGTCATGTTGGGGATGAGGTAATTAGTGGAGAGGAGGTTCTAGGTAGAGTGAAAAAGTTGAAGAAAGGTAAATAAGTAGGTGTAGATAAAATTACTGGTGAAATGCTCAATACTGGAAGTGAGATTGTGATTAACTGGATATGGAAGTTATGTAATAATAATAATAATAATAATAATAATAATAATAATAATAATAATAATAATAATAATAATAATAATAATAATAATAATAATAATAATAATAATAATAATAATAATAATAATGATAATAATAATAACAATAAAAATAATAGAATAATAATAATAATAATAATAATAATAATAATAACAAAAAAAATAATAGAATAATAATAATAATAATAATAATAATAATAATAATAATAATAATAATAATAATAATAATAATCATAATAATAATAGGATTGGGGAAGGACAGTTATAGTGCCGTTGTATAAAGGGAAGGGTGATAAGAGGAACTGTAGAAACTGTAGGGAAATAATTTTTTGAGTGTTGTAGGGAAGATATATGTTGGTATTTTGGTGGAAAGAGTGAGTCGAGTGACTGAGGAGAATATTGCTGAAGGACAAGGTACATTTAGTAGTGGTAGAGGATTTGAAGATCAAATTTTAGCATTTGAAGCAAGTGAATGAGAAATTAAGAGAGAAAAAGAACAAACTGCATTTAGGTTTTATAAACTTGCAACAGGATTAAAAGGGAGGAAAGCTCTGCTTCAGGTGTTAGTGATAACCTTCTGAATGGAATCAAAAGCATGTATGTTTCCTGTCTATGTTTTCACATTGCGCAAAATGTTAACATACTTGCGCTTTGTTGCTCTTATCAACTTACATGGCAAATGATATTCGCTCATTTTCAAGCTATTCCATAAGATTTTTATTGGTACTTGGTCAAAAACCTTCTTACTATAAATCAATAAAGAATACCTTGTTTTTTTTTTTTAATAAACTCCCAGCTCTTTTTACAAACCATATTTCGTGCAAAATCAGATCAGTAGTCGATATATATATATATATATATATATATATATATATATATATATATATTAAATATGTATATAATGTATATACTTCCATAATTTTATATTATATTATTGATAATATATATAAATATGCATGAAGAAAATATTTTAGATATTTATATATATCAAATGACGCATATATTTATATAAAAAAAATATATATATATATATATATATATATATATATATATATATATATATATATATATATATATATATATATATATATATATATATATATATATATATAATATATATATAAGTATTACCGGATATATATATATATAATATATATATATATAATATATAATATATATATATATATATATATATATATATCTATATATATATATATATATATATATATATACTCATATAAATTAAATATAAATTATATATATATATATATATATATATATATATTCTCTCAATCTCCTTTCTATGATTCTCTCGTTTATATTTGCGATGTGCGGCATCAGAGCAATCTCTCTATAATTATCTTATAATAATCCATTATCTTAAATATGGGACATGTTATTGATTTCGACCGTTCTTTGGAGGT
>JABUQX010059791.1:0-7500 GCA_015478945.1 Trachelipus rathkii | reverse complement strand
ATTGGCATTAACCATAGAACTTGGTATCCTGTGTCGGTGATGGAGTCCTCTCCGGTCAAGGAACATTCTTTGTCTTGCGACACTCCTCTGTCATTTGAACATTTCAAGATTTTACCTTCCACCCTCACTCTCCGTCTTTACTTATTCTTGAGTCTTTATACATTAACAATTCCAAGCCTATACTAAGCAATAACATAACTTCAACACAATACTATTTCACTTAATTTTTTTTTTCACCTTGCACACCTTCTAACAAAATAATTTCCATCAACGAATTAATCCTTTTTTGCTCCGCCTCCAGCAGCAGTCTTCTGTTTATTCTGTTCTTCCATTTGGTTAGCTTCTAGTCTAGTATTGCTCACACTAAGGTAAATATTTGTAGCAAATTTATTTCACTTTTAAACTTGTATTATTCCTAATTTTAATTTGCACTAAGTTAATATTATTATTATTATTATTATTATTATTATTATTATTATTATTATTATTATTATTATTATTATTATTATTATTATTATTATTGTATTATTATTTATAAATTATTATTATTATTATTATTATTATATGATTATTATTATTATTATTATTTATTACCTTATTTTTAAAATGAATCTTTCTGACCTGAATATTATTATTATTATCAATTGTTTAATTAGATTGATAGTATTATTTTTTTTATTATTATGATTATGATTATTTTTTATTAATGATTGATTATCTATTATTATTATATTATTAATTATGTTATTTTAATATAATTATTAGAGAAATTATTATTTTGTTTCAATTTAATTAACCTATATATGTGTAGTTTATATACTATATATTATATATAGTTAGCTATTATTATTATTTTAAGTATTATTATATTATTATTATTATTAGATATTATTATTATTATTGATTTATTATATATTATTATATATATTATTAATTTTATATATTATTATTAATAGTATTGTTATTATTTATTGTTTTTTTATTTATTACCGTCCATTGCAATTGTTTTATTGTATAAAATACTAAATTTTAATTGAGTCAAATTTTTTAATATTATTTTGACCTGATATGGTCCCACGTGTGGGCGTGAAAACGATTGCCGATTCAATAAATGTTTTAGACCTCCTCTCGTCATATGATTTATCCTCATATCGTCGCTATTTCTCTTGGCGGTATAGAGTCCCAGATCTTCACTGAATAAACAGTGAACATACTATGTAAGATGTGGAATATGGATATCTCATTAATATATATAGTTTATATTATAGTATATATTATATATATAATATATATATATATATATATTAGGTACATATATATTATATATATATATATATATATATATATATATTAATTATAGTATATATATATATAATATTATAACAAGTTACATATTACACATATATTATATATATATATATAAGATACACATATATATTATGTAATATATATTTTATATATATATTATATTAATTATATACTATAATTATTATAATATATATATATATTAATATAAATATATATATATATATATAGTAATATATAATATTTAATATATATATATATATATTATATATTAACTATATATATATATAGGTTATCACTATAATATATATAATATATATATATATATAATACTATATATATATATATCATTTAATAATAAATATATATTATAATTAATATTTAATACTATATATATATATATACGGTATATATAAATTATATAAATATATACTATATATTTATTTATTATATATACACATATATACTATAACTAATATATATATATATATATATATATATATATATATATATATATATATTATACTTTATATATATATATATATATTTTATTATATAATTAAATATAAAATTATAAGAAATATATATATATGTTTTCTTTATATATATTTCAACCCCCAAAAAATATATTTAATTAATATTATATAATTTAATTAAATTTATATACATATATGCGGAAAGTTTATAAAACGATTCTCAGGAATAGATCACAATACATCCCTCATAATAAAATAATGCTCTATATATAATAGTACCCTTAATAATAATAATAATAATAAAGTAAAAAATAATCAATAATTAATAAATAAACAATAATAATAATAATTGGAATCATATATAAATGAAAAAATTAAAGTATAAGGTTGATAATAATAAATTAATAATATAATCAATAATGCATAATATAATAATAAAAATATTAAATAATAATAATAATATATAGAAACACTAATTTATGTAATAAAAATATAATAATAATAATAATAATAAAAATAATAATAATAATAATAATAATAATAATAATAATAATAATAATAATAATAATAATAATAATAATAATAATAATAATAATAATAATAATAATAATAATAATAAAATAGCATATCTTATATTCAAATAAATATTATGAATAAAAATGGAAGTCAAAAATTTATGATCAAAAACATTTACTTATCAGCAACTTTTCTCGAAAGAGTTGAAATGCATTACTATTAAGTACTTTTTCCTATCTACTGCAAGTACTTTCTTCTATATACTCCGAATACTTTCTTATCCACTCCAAATTCTTTTTAGAAACTCCAAATACTTTTTATGTCAGCTTCAAGTACTTTTCTATCAACTTTAAGTAGTTTTTTCTAGCTGCTATATACGATTTTTCTAATAACTACTCCAATCTTTTCAATTGACTCAAAATATTTTTTCTACTCACTCTAATTATTAATTTTACGTACCCTAAGTACTTTTCTACCTACTTATAAAATACTTTAAATCAGCTTCAAGTACTTTTTCTATCTACTTCAAATACTTTTCACCAGCTCCAAATACTTTTTCTTTCTTTTTCAAGAATTTTTTTTTTATCTCTCCAAGTACTTTTTCAATCGACTCAAAGCACTTTTTCACATATTCAGACACTTGTTTCAACTTTATATTTAGTGGCATCATTTATATATATATATATATATATATATATTATATATATATATATATATATATATATATATATATATATATATATATATATATTTATATATATATATGTTAAAGAAAGAACATATAAGAGAACGGTAAAAAATTAACTGCCTTCTCTTGGGATTTGTAGAACCACCCGCATGTTGCGTCGTGTAGGAAATATCGCCCGGTGCTTACAAAATGACGCCTATCCCCCAACTCGAAAAAGTTGGAATTCCAAGAACAACTTATAAAGCACCCGAGGTTGCGCGTCAAAGGCGGACATCACCAGGTGTCCAGGCCTGTCCTACTCTCTCGTTCTTTATATTTTTAGATGTTAAATATTGCATAATATGCAATTAAATAAGATGTTAAAGAAAGAACATTATAATTGAGAGAGATATTATAGTTATACTTGGGATTGAACCACTCGCATGTTGCGACGTGAGGACATATATGCCGGTGCTATACAAATGGAAGACTATACCCAATGACAACATCGAAAAAGTTGGATTCAATAAGAAACACTTATAAAAGCCATACCGAGTTACACCAGTCAAGTGTTGCGGACACACCAGGTGTCCAGCCTGTCCTATCTCTCGTTCTTATATTTTTTAGATGTTTAATATTGGCATAATAATCGCATTAAATTTAAGAGATTAAATAGAAAAGAAATATAATGAGAGGTAAAGAGAATATAACTGCCATTCTCTGGGATATAGAAACACATACCTAGAATGTTGCGCGTGTAGGACAATATGCCCGGTTGCTATACAAATGAAGATCTATCCCCAACTCGAAAAAGTTGGATTCTAAAGAACACTTATAAAGCAACGAGTTCACCCGTCAAGGCGAACATAAACCTAGGGTGTACCAGCCTGCTCCTATATTCGTTTACTATTATATTTTAGATGTTAAAATATTTTACATAATAATCGCAATTAATAAGATGTTAAAGAAGAACATATAAATAGAGAAGGTATAAAGAAATAACTTAAGCTTCTCTGGGATTGAACAACCTGCATGTTGCGCGTGAGACAAATTAATATGCCACGGTGGCTACTTATGTAAATGATTTGTCAATTCCCACAATTAGATTCAGAGCATGTCAGTTAATTCTTATTTTTTTTTTTTAAATTTCTATCTCTATCTTAATTGCGATTATTAATGCAATATTTAAAACATCTAAAAATATAAAAAGAACGAGAGATAGGATCAGGCTGGACACCTGGTGATGTCGCCTTGACGGGAACTCGGTTGCTTTATAAGTGTTCTTGAATCCAACTTTTTCGAGTTGGGGGATAGCTCATTTGTATAGCACCGGGCAATAATTGTTTCCTGCACGCGCACATGCGGTGGTTCAATCCCAGAAGAAGGCAGTTAATTCTATACCTTCTCATATTCGTTCTTTCTTATAACATCTCTATTATTTAATTGCGATTTATTTGCCATAATTTTACCATCTAAAATATAAGAACGAGAAGATAGGAAGGAAATAGCCGTTACGTGGTGCAATATATGTGGATATAGACGGGAACTCGTTAGCTTTATTAAGTGTCTGAATCCAACTTTATTTCGAGTTGGGGGATAGCTGAATTTGTATAGAGCAACCGGGCATATTGTCCTACGCGCAAACCATGCGGTGGTTTAATCCAGAGAAGGCAGTTAATATCTTTACCTTCTCTATTAAATATCTGTTCCTTTCTTTACCATCTTAATTTAATTGCATTATTAATGCAATATTTAACATCTATATATATAATATTATATATAATATAATATAATTATATATATAATATAAATATATATATATATAATATATATATATAAATATATTATATATAAATTTAATATAATTAATAATATATTAATATATATTTATACATATTGTATAATAGATTATAATATATATAATTATATATATATATTTATAATAATATATATATAATATATATATAATAATTATATATAATATAATATTATATTATATAATATAATTAATAATATATATATTATAATATATATAATATAATTATATATATATATAATATTATATATAGTAAATAATAAAAAATATATATATATTACATTTATAATTATATATATATATATAATCATAATAATAAATATTAACACATAATGCATATCTTATATAGTAATAATAATATAAGTATAATAATAAATATAATTGATATATAATTAATATATAATATGTAAAAATAACATTAAAAAATTATATAATAATTACAAAAATAAACAGTAAGTATAAATATGAAGTAACAATTACATGAAATACTAGGAATAAATAATTATACATACATGACGAAACTAAAACAGCAAAAAACAAAATAACAATTACAATCTACCATAACAATATCGATTACTAACATCAATAACCCCCCAACAATATTTTCATTAACATCCTAAAAAATAACAGCTAAATACTCACAATTATACACCACTATAATATACTCCAAAATTAGCTGAATAAAACTGGCACTCCAAGTAATTAAAGCCGTTGAAGCAACGCATACAGGAAACAACAAACACTAAACTTATTCCTTTAAACGTCAGTCATTTTGACATTTAACACGAAGGTAAGTCAGTAATTGAAACTCTTATTTTGTACTATTGGAGAATGGAAATGAAAAAGCAATCTTAATTAATTTAATAATTGTGCTAAGATTTGATTGCTTTAAATTTTTGTATAAAAATTTGAACAGTTTATATATATAATTATTAATATAATTAAAATTAAATATATTATATTATATAATAATTATTTATTTATTATATATATATTAACATAGTAATATAAAATAAAATATTATATATTTATTATTATATAAACTATTATATATTATATATTAATATATATTATATACTAATATATTATATATATAATATATATATATATATATATATGTTAGCGGGATTCCGCATCCGCATATGCGGATATCCGCACCATTTTTCCTCTATCCGCATCCGCATTTGGAATTTTTTTGCGAGGATTAGCGGATTATTGAATTGATGGAGATAAATGTCTCAAAACTTTCTGTAGGACAAGATGTTTCGACTCGTTGGAAATAGTAGTATTCATTACCATTCTTGAGAGATGGGAGAAATAAATGAAGCTTTCTTCCCTTATGCTTCGAACAAACACAGAAGTGAAAGGCCAACAGGTGATGATAATAAGATTTTAGGTAATTGTATTACTCTTCAAAAACGTCAATTTAAGATAACTAAAACTATTAAGCTTACAGAAAAATTCTTATTTTGTTTCAGACGGATTACTTTCGATGCAACGATGAAATAATTCTGATGCTAAATATTGCTATTATGTAAGGGACTCTTTCAAAGATGACAGAAACAAAAAAACCTTTTTTTTGGCGCCCCGCCTTGGGGAAAAGGATTTAAGAAATAATATCGATTTCAAAATACTGCAAACGATTTACAATACTGGCAATAGCAACCTTTATCTGATCGTAGATCAAGAAACCAAATTTCTTGAACAACGTGTTTTTTCACAGAGGGCTAAAATTTATTTAGTATATTAAATAAATTTGTATAAGAACTATTAATGATAAACTTAAAAAAAAATTTCTGCCTTTAGCACATTCATCACATAGGCATATATGCCTATGTGATGAAATGCTGCTAAAGGCAGAAATTTCACCAGCCATATAAAAAGGAAAAGATTTACAGAAAGCAGACACACATTACCGATCACTGTTGCGAAGCCAATGCCCTGAATCCATGAATGTTCTTTTGGCTTCAAGCAAGCGATGAAGTGTCTTGTTCAGAAGGTGTCAATGGACACTCTGTCATTGATCGAAGATTATCAAAAGCGAAAACTTTTGGATCGGATAAAGATCCATTGGTTTGATTTGCTTGATAATTGTAAAAATTTTCCAGCATCTTGCAAGAGCTCTTCAGGGAATACTTATTAGCAATCCCTTCACATGTAGCTAGGGAGTGTCTTTTTAAGCGTGCAGAGATCTCATTTACGAAGAAAAGAGAAGCAAACTCTCCCTTCGAAAGGGCTCAGATTTTAGTTTTATGAACGTGTAATTTTTGAGAATTAATTAAATTTAAAGTATTATTATTTAATATATACCTTTTTCCAAATGGGTGGAGGCTGGAGAAGGGTTGCGGGGCACAAAAGAGTTGGGTCCACGTCCCGCAATCTGGTAACACAGACACACACACATATATGTATATTATATATATTATATATATATATATATATATTTATATATATATATATATATATTATATATATATATATAATATATATTATATATAATAATATAATATTACTAAATATTTATATTAATTATGAAGTACTTGCCGGCTAAGACTCTAAAAAAAAACAACTTAACAATATTTACCGCTAATCTATCCGACGGAAGTAGATTTTTTAAACATATTCCGTATCCGCATTTTCGCATTCCGCAATAGTTGTGAAAATCAATCAACTCATCCGCTACACACTCTAAATATAATATATATATTATTATATATATA
>JABUQX010059790.1:0-72262 GCA_015478945.1 Trachelipus rathkii | reverse complement strand
TATGTGAAATATATAATATATATATATACTATATACTATATATTATATAATATATATATATATAATATATATATATTAATATATTATATTATATATATAATATATATTATATATATATATATATATATATATATATATATTATATATATATAATATATTATATATATATATATATAATATTATATATATATATATTATATATATATATTTCATATATATTTACAATATATATTTTACATATATATTATAATATATATATATATATATATATATATTATATATATATTAATTATATTAATATTATATATATATATATATATATATATATATATATTTACAAGTTTTACATACAAAAAATGAAATATTAAAAGTTTAAAAACAGATTCCAGTTCAGGAAATTATTAAAAGGTTTTTTCATTCAGTTGAATAAAGTCTGTAAAAAAACTGACTAAGGAAAAATTTAAAGTTCTATTTTAATTCTTTAGCTAATTCTTCAAATTTTAATTTCGTAGGCCCTAGGAAATGTGCCTAAAGTGAAATTTGGAATAGAGAATCACTGTGTGTGCTGTGTATCGCAGGGTGATATGGTAGAGAAACGAACAACTTTCGATAAGTTAATAGCCTATCCGCCTAAAATCTGGACTCTTTCAAACAGTGTGCAAATTGTTTAATAATATTGTAAAACAAATATTTTTTCATAATATATTAATTATCATAATGTGTATTCAATAGCTACAATTATTACAAGCCTACAAGGGAAATATAACACTGCTCACTTACGAGTTCACGGTATATATATATATAACTATCAAACATATTACATAACATGACTAGCTTAAAAACATTGCAATGACTACCCTCACCGTGACGTCTGGAAATCTAACGTAAAAATGCGCCGCTCAATCCAGTTTTCTTTTAATTCAATAGAATTAAGGAAGACTGAAATTAAAATCAATATGGCAGACTTCGACATATTGTCTTTGAAATATCATAAAGGTCAAATAAAAATTTTCAGATTGTATACCAAAGAATCGGTAAAATTTTGCCGATTCCGATTCCGATTCCGATTCCTGAAAAACAGCCGATTCCTCCGATTCCGATGCGATTCCGATTAATCGTCCCATCACTAATATATATACTATATATATATATATATCATATATATATTTATATATATATATATATATATACATGGATTAGAGATTTGGAAAAGGTCTAGAATGTTGGGGTACATCTTAATGACGATCAGAGATACGAGTAAGGGAACTGCACTAACTGCTCGAGATAGTTCCTGGAAAGAAAAGTGGTAGCAAGTTCAACTTTATCTTGAAAATTTAGAGGAAAGTTAATCAGCTATATCGTTGAAATCAAAGAATGACGAGTTCAAGAGAAATGTGAAGAAGAGAGAGAAATGCGTTATAATTTATTATGACAGGTTAGCTTAAGCCATTCGGAAAAATCCACGTCATTGCACACATTGGCACAATTTCCTTTGGATGAAAATGAGGGTGTGTTAGCAGGCAGGTAACAAGCAGAGTAGAAACGTTGAAGAAAACGCTCAAAACCTAAGTTTCGGTTAGGAATAGAAGAATGAGGTTTAGAGAGGAGAGGTGATGTTTCAACAAAGAGAAAAATTAGATTTTAAACCGAGAAGGTTGCAGAAATTTATGCAGCAGTTAGACCGTACATCAAACAGGTTGCGGCAATTTTCCCGTGACAGCACCACTCATCACAGGAGGCCGTCCATTGGCCTTAATGGGATTGGGTTAAGGGTGGATTAGGGGTATATTTGGAAAGTACCACCCTATAGGCTTATGTCTCAGATAGTCTATATTAATTACGCGTGAACTTATATTACATTCTTTATATTTAATAATTTTTTATTTTACTTTTTCACAAAGAGGTAATGATGTTGTTTGCATATTGTTATATTTTATGGCGAGTTGAATAAGGAGAGTTACTCTAATGTAAGAAGAACATGGATATGAACTCAAAAGTGATGAGGTAGAATGCTTGGGCACTGGAGAGGAGATTTGAGCTTAGTGGGTGTGGGGAGGCACTCAAGAGGTCTTGTGAGTATTTAGATGTTTCAGATTGTGTTTGGTGTTTATTTTAACTCTCTATTTCGCGTGTCGAGTGTCTAGGTCATACTCGGTGCTCTCTCTCACATATAGTACCTATAACTTTGTATATCCGTATATATATATCTTATCAAGTGGTGGTTATATATGCCTGACTGATGATGTGAGTCCTTAAGAAAAATAGATAAAGTGCAGTACTAGATAGCTCAAATTAAACTAGATAAGAATAAGTGGAAGGAAGTGATAATGAGTAAGGACTCTCAGAAGAAATGATTGGAGACACGGAAAAGGCTCATATAGATTGACTTGAAACAATGAGCTAGGATACCCGGTATGTCGGAGCCGATAATCCTGATAATAAAACTAATTAATAGTATTATGACAAATGAGAATGTCATTTTACTATGTTTTATAAATGAACCACGTAGTTGATAGTTTCAAGTTCCTACTGGGAGCCTGAGTATCCCCCGAGATTATGATCAGTTGGTTATCATATATTACCGTCAGTAAATATAAAGAGAATAAAAATGTAAAATAAACAGCATGAGTAGCATAACATAAGGTAAGATGGAGGAAAGATAAGATCGAAGGTAATTGATTCCAGAAAAGTCAGAACGGTAAGGTCCCCAGACGATGTAAATAAAGGTTGTTGGGTTTTACTCTATTAAAATTGAAATTATTTTAATTGTGAATTCAGGACTATTAATTGTTCATATCTATCAACAGATAATAATAATAATAACACATAATAATAATATATTATTATACTATTTTAATTTATATTATTTTATGTTAACACCCTACCTTTCAACTAGGTTAGCGAGGTTTCTCGCTAATCTGTCTAGTTGGTTATTCATGCTTTACATCTCCTAATCTCCTTCTTGGACAGTAAACATTGCTCTAACTTGCATTCTAGTAGAAACCCCCATGAAGCCTTATATTTATCGGGCGAGAGCATATCGTTATTCTCGATGTTTCATATAAATCACTCTGAGTTTATATAATTGCCGTCAGGTTGTGTCGTTCTCACTCTTTCATTGGAGCTAGCATATTCCTCTCTTTCTATGTGGTCGTCTGAAACTCGTTCTCTCCCAGAGCCTCCTCTCCACAGAAAATCTTGTTTCTATATGCGCGCCATAAGATTCACTCCGCTCCTTCGGTCTCTACTAAGAGTTACTACTCTCTCTCTGCATCGTACATACGCTAATACAGGCCTGGTTCTGCTTGCCCTGTCGCCCTACTCTCTATATCTCCTCTGTCGCCTATCTCTCATTCACTTTCTCTTTCTCACATTGAAGTTCTTAGCGCGGTTCCCTTGCTCCTTCTAATTACGCCCAAGCGTACAGAGTGTCCCTCTTTCATACTGATCTGATGTCGTCGCTTTCATCAACCTCATGCTGGCAGTCATTACTATATTCTTCTCTCATGCTGCTCTCACTATCTCTGCTCGCCTCATATACAAATTTTAGTCATAATCACGCGATGACATCACATATAATCCTTCATATCTATATATAATTTTCTTACATATTTTCTTTTATAAATTGTACTTACAATACAATAGAGCTACAGGAATTCCGTATAAACATTGTTTGTCGTTCTTATGAACCTCGTTATGTCATTCTATAACTGTCTTAATCGACGATTTATTATCCTATCGATTATTTTTCTATGATGCTCTTGTAGTTGAGTATACTAATGAATAATGTTTTTAAGTAAATATTCTTTGTTCATATTTATATATATAGAATGTCTCATAGAATATCTCACTCACTCTGTATCATCAATCTCTTGTTTGCGCTCTATATGATATTGATAAACGTTAAATATTTATTTCATTATTCTTTCTATATACACATTTATAAATCATATACGTTTTTAATTTAATTTTAATTAACCACATATTGTGAATGATTCTTATACTATTGCAATCTGAAACTATTCTTATGGTATTTAGTAGTCCTGTTTAGTGTCTAAGATATATTTTCTCTATTATGTGGACTTTTGGTCGCATTTAAGACTATTTATGAAGTAACGACATAGTTTATTATACATTATAACTTCGTTTATAGATATAGTTTTGTAATGTCTATGTCATCATCCTATGTATTTTATCTTCATCCATGTTTATGAGTGATTTTATTCTCATTGTTTATATAAGAATTCTCATTCTTTTTATTCTGCACATCTTTGTTTTTTTCATGCTCTCGAGTCAGCATACCTATTTTTTAATGTTTTATATATAATTATTTATTTATAATTTGATATTTAATATCATTATATAAAATGAATAATAATAATAATTTATTTAATGATTTATTTTATTGACCTAAGCTGTATAGCAGTAAATAGCAAACACCACACCTACAGCCCCTATCTTACCTAATCTGGCCATGCTCTATAAATGCCTTTGCATGCTTTATACTATCATTAATTATGAATCCCAGGCTGCGATGAATATAGATACCCGGTATTAAATTTATTTGCCGGTTTCATGACTTACGTGCTTCACCTATATCATTTATTTAAATATTACTTATTTATTTACCGCACCTTCCCGAGGGTACGATTGTAGTTATGACTCCTGCTTGCTCGGATGTCCTGGACTCCCCTGAGTTATCATATTTTCTTTTCTTCTTCCTATTCTGGAGACCTCGATAAGCAATCTATAGACTTCCTCAGAGAAATCCATAGTTATACATGTAAAAAATTTTTATGATTATGACATGAAAGGAAAATTACATATATTAGTCTAAATATAGATTCATATATAACTTAATATATTATACAGAAAATAAATATTTTATCAGAGAAAATTAAACATATATGAAGGCCGATTCTAGATAGATACGATAGAGAGGAAATTAGGACAATTTCACAAATAGTATATGTTCACGATATAAGTTATGAATAAGCTATCCTCTATAGAAGAGAGGCACTTGAAATATTCGGACTAGGTGTACAAGAATCTTTGTTAACTAGTTAAAGTATTTTGATAAATAGTCATCAAGAGGAGTGTTCTATAAAGATTTTTAGATAAGTTATAGATTAGATAATAGATAACATGGCGCCAAATTATTCTATTGATTAAATAAAGAAAAAAACATAAATAAAACAAATATTTATAATAGTTTTTCGCATCTTTCCCTAAAATAGTTTAAAGATAATAGATATCCTACATCATCTGTATATGCTTATTCCACGTATACGCCTATTATATGTGCGCTTAATTTGGGTACATATTTCATTTTGCTTATCTACTCTCTCTCTTATCTAAGATTAAGTTTTATTATATATACAATATGACGCAAGACTGCCGTAGATGTCATTCTGAGTCAATATGATTAATTGTGATAATAGAGTTGACTATATATAATCATTCAATAGACTCTTTTTATCACAGATATATCTATTTTCGTAGTCTTTTTATAAACTTGAATGTGATAAAATCTATACATTATGAACTCGATTGCTTGTGTATAGATCCGTTATAGGCTAATAGATGTATAATTGATTCTTGGTTAATAGACAGGAATAAGTACAAATAAGCTGAATGCAATCATCATAGAAGACACTGGCTGTAGTTGCAGGCCAGCTCGTAAGTGTGCAATACGTGACTCGAGAGTATTTCATTCACTATAAATTCTCTCCGAGTGAATTTCAAGAAGGAATGGGAGTTGAAGCACTGATAACATCACTGCTAAGATATTCCGGTATATAGTGTGAATTCTCGCGCTATTGAGATTGCATTCTCATTAACTCTAACGTCTATCTAATGGACGATATCTACTGAGTGCCTACTTGGAGTTCGTTCTCAGAGAGGTTTTTTCGGGCTTCATGTTCACGTCGCAGTCGTGAGTGTGAGATCACGTTCACATTTACGGTGTGAAGACTGAAACTCTGTTGAGCTCAGACTAAAAGTGTGGTGCATCCTAACTCCCTCAACACACGCTATAGATGTGTCTGTTTGGTCATTATTGTCGCGTGAGCGTTAATGGGAGTTCAATCATGTTCAACTAAGATACATCACATAGCTATATTAATATCATAATCTCAATCGTTACAAGTTTTTATCATTCTTATCAGAATAATACAAGATAATTCAATGATTTATAGCCAGACAGAGAAATATTATTTGGTTTGTACTTATGTTATAAATCATTTCTTTCTTTCATTTTCCATAATTGTGAATTCTTTTTTATTAAGTCATTTATATGCCTAGAATCCCTCATTTTAATTCCGTGAGTATTTTGAGAGTAGAATAATATCATTTCCATATTACTCTAAAAATTGCAAAATAAGTTAGTGCTAGATATACCTTTCGAGTGTTAAGATTCTTGTACTTATCACCTACTATTGTTTACTCTCTTGAATCTAGATGATGTGATGATGTAGTGATCGGTTTCTCTGCTCGCGCTTGGCTTACACTCCGTATGCTGTCGTAATGAATGTGTCTCGGATTGATATCTCATGGGTGGCGCTATACATTGAGCATACGCGTTGGGGTGAGTTTGCCGTTGGTCATACATGGCTGGTATTAACTTGTTCTGTTACCTCCGGTGAGTTCTGTTGTAGGAAGACCGGTATGTCATCGCACTTCTATTGTAAAGTGTGCGTCGCAAAGACATACCTCATAGTGTCATTGTGTGTCCGGCATGCGATACAACTCAGACATACTACCTCTTATTGATAAATGAAATCTTGACTTCATAGATATCTCACTATTGATAAAGTTCCATTGCTCACTCATGAGTAAAACAGCATGTCTCACACTATTACTTCTAAGACATCTCTGTAGTTGTCAGCTACATATGAAACTATAGTTCCTTACGATCATCACCTACGATTTAACATTTTGCACAGTTCCTACGTGCTTCTCCATCTTCACGCCTATGTCCCCATCTAATTCTCTATATCTTTTTACAAATCATCCTGATCCAATATCCGGTTGCCCTTTTTCGTATGGACTGCCATTCATTTCGATAACTACTATCGCTACAAATATATTAGTTAACTCATCTTCATCTCAAATCTTCGGTGTGTATTCTCCAGTTTGCTATACAATCGTCAAGTATGCATAATTAACTTAACACCAGAATGTAGGAACTGTCTTTTCACGCATTCATAACCATAGTCTTATTCTAATCTTTCGTCCACAATATATCGTAATTAAATATTCAATACGGCCATAACACCAATTTATTAATATCTGCACTCATTTGTTGCAAGGTGCATCAAACTTCTCTATATATTGTTTGCTTAAATGAACGTTTTACATATTGTGTAGATTTACATAAAAATAGAGCCTGTTAGGCACTTTTTATAGATATTATATATTATCGTTTTATTTTTAAATCTCTAATTCTACATCATTTGTTCTGTCTTCTGCAAGGGTCTTTCTCCTTTTTTTCAGAACCGAATTGAATCGCACTTACTATCTCATAGTTTCGAAGCCATGATCATACCAGACAGTGGCAGGAAAAATCCACTTTTTCGTTATTAGCAAATAAAAAAAACTTTCGTTTAAGTGACTTCGATTGATTATAACAATTGTTTTTAAGCATTTGTTCAAAATTTTGAGAATAATGATACAAAATCAAAGATCTGGACTTACTGAAAATAAGTTATCGCTCACATCATTTTATAAGTCTGTTTTTGAAGTTGATAAGGTTTAATATTACCTGATAGCTTTTTGGCTTCACGCTTCCTTTTTAACAAATTCCCAGCAATTGTTTGGATGAGAAGGGTTTTCAATGTCTGCATATATATGTAAAGTGACTCCTAATAAAGTAACTGGTGGTGCGGTAAACTATTCATGCATGATCGAACTGACTGTTTCAATCAATTGTGTTAACTATTTCACGATTGGCAAATGTTAAGAGTACTTTTACTTTTAGAGCAAGTACAGTAATCAGAACATGAGGTGTTTTGGATTTTGGTTTAGTTGACATGATTTTTCCAAGAGCTATTAAATTTAATTAATTAATGTTATCTATAGAAGGCCTAGAACCTTTTTTTATTGTAATAAAAAATAATAACATAAAGTAAATTATTTATATATATATATATATTATATATATATATATATATATATTATATATATAATATATATATATATATATATAATATATATATATTATATATATATATATATATATATATATATATATTTGAAAGTTGTGGAACAAAGCGTTTATGGAGGGTATAGTTCCGAGGAATTGGAGGAGAGCAGTAATAGTTCTCTTACATAAAGGTAAGGGGGTGATAAGGGTAACTGTAGGAATTATAGGGGAATTAGTTTATCGAGTGTTGTATGGAAGGTATATGCTGATATTTTGGTCGAAAGAGCACCTCGAGTGACTGAGGGACTGAATGGTGAAGAAGAAGGTGCATTTAGAAGTGGCAGAGAGTGTGTGGATCAAATTTTTACATTGAAACAAATGATTGAGAAAATGAGAGAGAAGAAGAATAAATTGTGCTTAGGTTTTATGGATTTGCAACAGGCGTATGATAGGATTAAAAGAGAAGATCTATGGCAGGTGTTAGCGATATATGGTGTTGGGGGTAGGCTTCTGAATGGAATCAAATGGCGATAGGAAGCTTTTGTAAGAATAATTGGAGCTGAAAGTGGTTGGTTTAATATTAATACCGGAGTGAGGCAGGGATGTGCTATGTCTCCTTGGTTATTCAATTTGGATATGGAAGGAGTCGAAATCGAGATCGGAGTTCAGAATCGCAAACTCTGGAAATTTGTGTATTTAGAATCGGAATGGGTCGAAAGGCCTCGAAATCAGAATCGGAAATCAGATCCGGGAATCAGAACCGGAAATGAGAACCGGAGTCAGCTTAATTATTAAAGTATTTCACAACCCTTGCGGTAACCATAAACGTGAATCAAACGTTGTAGCCTCTACGAAATTGATAAAACCCAAACAGGTTGACCCATGGTCAGGTGTTCATGTCAATAACGTCATTTTAAGGGAGTCGCTTTATCTTACTATTCGGCAACTCTAGTTGATATAAAGAATAAATAGAAACATTAATTCAATGAGAGGGATTGAGTCATTGACGTAAACCAAATGATTGCTTTAACCGAGCTGTAACGTCAACGTAATCATATCGGGACGAATTACTCAATTGCCTTTGATTCTATGATGGAACAAATTGGCAAGTTATGAAATAATATGAAGCATGATATATATAATATAGTATATATATCAATATATAGTCTATATATATACATAAAATCCTTATATATTTCCTCTATATATATATATTAATATATGTATATTTAACGAGATATATATATATATATCTTATTATATATATATAATATATATAAAAATATATAGTTAAATCTTACCATTAAGTGGGGGGGTGTATCTAGTAAATTTTTTTGCGGGGGGCCAACATAAAATCCCCTTTTTTAATATATCAATATTTATATTCTGTCTATATATATATTATATATATTATATATATATATATATATAATATTTATATATATATATTATATATTTATATATATATATTTATATAGGTATATATATATATATAAAAATATTATATATATATAGCGCCACTTTCCATCATAATACGCAAAAGGGAAATAATTATATAAATTCTAAATCAGGAAAAATTATCAAATTTAATCTAACTTCATAAGCGTGAGCAAAGTCCAAGATAATATCATTTAATTTTTATTTTCAATATTTCAATGTATGTAGAGGAGGGCAAATCAAGTAAGTCTTTTATCTGCCATAGTAATTGTCTCAGTAGGTTTCAGAAGTCTTAATGTTGAAGAAGTTCTTTAATCTGTAGCAGTAGAACATAGGTCAAATTGCCAGTATTTGGCGCAGACAAAAGATGTAAATATTTGAAATTGTGACTGCGGTAAACAAGAAACTAGTCCGTCTATTGCTGTTTTGGATGATCTGTGTTTTTAGACCATCTTGTGTTGTGATGCCATTTCAACTTCCATAAATCCCATTCTGCTTTTACTAAATTCTCAATTGGGCTTTCGAGTTCCTTGTGAAATGTTACACAATATTTTATCTTCTCATATGGTACATAACACCTGCTCGGTATGACAAATTGCAAGGAAGATATAATTTTCTTTATGATTTTAAAACCTCCTCTACTAATGCTATATCTAATAACTTCAAAATCTTATTAAAAATGAATGTGCGAAATAAGTCTGTGGGTTGGAAGAAGGAATGTTGGTTCTAATGTTTGCATTTTCTCTGATGTCTTCAAGTTTAGTTTTAACTAGGGTAGATTTTTTCTGACTGCGACGACATTATTAAAATTTAATTTAATCCTTGCACTTTAGGATCGATATTATTAACGCGATATGAATGCTGAAATTTTTTTTAGTGTCAAAACGTGAAGGCCATGGCCCCCCTGGGCCCCCCTAAATACGCCACTGTATATATAATATATATATTATATATAAATAATATATAAATATATAAAATAATATATAGTAATATTAAATAAAATATGTATACTTATATATAGTCTCGAATAATATGTATGGAAAAATATATTGTATTCAAGAATAACAACTATATATATATATATTATATATGTATATATTATATATACTTATATTATATATATATAGATATATATATATATTATATATATATATATATATATATATATATATTATTATGAGTATTTATTCAAGGCCCTCTATAGTCCTCGATATATTATATATATATATATATATATATATATATATATATATATATATATATATATATATATATATATATATATATTATATATATATATAATATATATATATATATATATATATATATTATGCAGAGAATATTTTTTTAATTTTAGTATATAAAACAATTATGAGCCTATTTTGTACCTAAAATCCTTAAATTTAATTATACTTGTATTATTTTGGGGGCTCAAAGGACACAATACTGTGTTGCAAATTAGTAGCCCCTTTCAGAAATTGTATATCATTAAATATTGTATTATACTAGAACTATTTATTATAACTGTATGTTAAACTTAACAATGTAAATTATTTTTTTCTTTCTGAATAAACTTTTTGAAATTGAAATTGAATTTTATTATTATTATTATTATTATTATTATTATTATTATTATTATTATTATTATTATTATTATTATTATTATTATTATTATTATTATTATTATTATTATTATTTTATTATTATTATTATTATTATTATTATTATTATTATTATTTATTATTATTATTATTAGTAGTAGTAGTATAGTAACATTAGTACTTGTGTCATCTATACTAACTGGTTCAATGTTATAAGGCATTTCGATCAATCTTTTTCTTTGGCCCAATTTATAACAATAATTACGTTTCTTACTATTTATTTTTAATTTATTTATTAATTTCTTATATTATTATTATATTATACTATTATTTTATAATTTTTATTCTTATTATTATTATTATTTTATTATTATTATAATTTTTAATTTCTATTATTTAGTAGTAGTAGTAGTACTAGTAGTCAGTAATACAGAAGTAGTAGTATTACTATTATTATTATTATTGTGTATTAATGATTATTATTATTATTATTATTTTATATTATTATTATTATTATTATTTTATTATTATTATTATTATTTTTCGTTATTATTAATTTATATATTATATATATTATTATATATGAGAGATTATTTTTATTACATAATTATTATTATATAATTTTTATTATTATTTTATTATTGATTTAGTATTAATTAATTAATTATTTTTTTAAATATTAGATTATCATATTATTCCAATTATTCTTATATATTCAATTTATTAATTATTAATTATTATTTAATTATATTATTATTATTATTATATATATTAATTATTTATTATATATTATTATTATTTATTATTATTATTATTTCTTTATCTGCTAATCAACAACTGCTTGATTATATAAGCAATTAAAATTTCTGTAAGTGGCTCTGTGATCACTAATTTATTTACACTATACATTATTTTTAATCAGTGTATTAATACTTAAATTCTTAATAATTAATTATATATTATATATATATATATATAATATCTATATAAATATTTATTTAAGGTGATTCAATATATTATCTTTTTAACTAATACCACACAAACATATGAATACATTATGAAGCGATTTGGAATGTTATCACTACTATTTCAATATCACTCATATCACTGTCACTTACTCACTGAATACTCATCTGGCTCTAGATATATTAATCTTAAAGAGCGTTTAGCAACTTGAACCTGCAGGGGAGACTTGTCATACACATTTTTCCAACTACATTCATTCAGAGCTATAATACAATTACAAATTTACTCTTATATATATGGTTGTTATAAAGTTAGGTAAATATAATAATAATTCTATTCATTGAGAGATTATTCTAACTGACCATTATTTCTATGACTGACGCATATAAACACATATGGAATACTAACTAGTCAAGCACTAAGGAGTGTATCGAACACATGCACTATATACGCTATAATCAATAATTACAAACCTACCGGTGATAGGAGTGCGTCTTCTCTTTACTTGAGAGGAGAGTTCATCTGCATCATTTATCACAAACTTAATGCATATTATCAATAATAAGTTATATTCACTCATGTTAACTAACATGCATAGAGGGCCACTAAATGCAATTCGTCATAAAATATAAAATATATACTCTCTCATATTATATATTTAATGGTGAGATATATATCGACTCATCTCATATTCATTATAAACCAATAACTGAGGGAGTCATAAAATATGAGCCACTGATAAACATTTTCTAACTAATGTTATAATATTTAGCTGAGTGATAGTAACTCATCTCACAACTATTGTGAGACTATCCAAACTAGAATAACTATTAGCAAATATATACGGGTCTAACTCTGTCTCTCCAATTTAATTGAAATTTTATAATTAGTTTTCAGTCAATTATATAACAGTCTATATCCTTATAAATCGCTCGCATAATCAACGTGTTCGAGAAAATAGAGAGGTTATTGGCATTAAACAGATCCATATCTGGGGGACTGCGCAATAATAATCTGTGGAGATTGGAGAATCCTACAAACTGGCTAGCATTAATGTCAGAGGATCTATCTTGTTCGCACATATGTTTTAGCATACATATTTCAGCTCTTCCAGGACGTAAGAGACACACTGTTTATAATGTCATCTTAGTATATGAAAAATTACTATACAGAGTAGTAGAGATGTCCAAAAGGATATATCTTCTAGGAATGGTATGTTAGATGTTCCCACAGATTCACAGGAACTGGAATCCTGAACTATGAGAGAATATGATTTTCACATTACTCATACTATGATACGTGAATAACATTATATATATCTAAATGCTGAAAGTTTTTATTTCGTAACAATAGTTCTATAAATATTAAAATGTAAATGAATGAAATCGTTCTCACGTCCCTCCTACTCATTAAAAACGAAAAACTTGCAGAGCCTAAAATATAATTATATCAATAACCATGACTAATACCTAATCTATACCTATAACTTTATTAACCAAAAACAAAATAACTATATAGTACGATGCTGACTTCAGAGAAACTAATAATTATATATGCTCTCACGATAGAATACGCCATACATGCTTAGAGAATAGCTGTAGTTACATTACGTATGATAAGAGCATGTGAAGAAAGTCAGTCATTTCTTTAAGAAGCAAAGAATAAATACTAACTCGGACAAATTTCCTGGATTGCAATAGCGACACTCGGAAGAGACTTGGCACGTACCACTAAACAAATATTAAATCAACACCAAAAAGCAAAACAACCTACCAGCTATAACACACGACAACCTGACATGTAGTAAATAAGTCATATATTAACTCACACCAACCTATAAGAAAATTGCTGACGGAAACGAAACGAGTACTCATTTGTAAACGATCGGTAAGTACTACTATCTTGAGTAGATCACTCAAAGCCTCAAATAAGTCAATATATACTATAACTATCATATTATATTTAAACTTTTCTACTCACCAGTTACTATATAATAGACACTTATTTTTACCTATGTTCAATATTACACATAGACTCTGAAAGTAAAGAATAGTAGATAATTAATACCGGAATTTAAGAACAACGACACATGTGTTGATGTACATTCATACGTTCAAGTATGCGCAGCGCTAGCAAATCTGCTCAATAATGAGCTCTCTCACTCTCTGCAGCAGTATCTTTATCTGTGCCACGCGCTCCCGCTTACTAAGACAGAAGAATCGTTCCGTGAACTCGAATGCAGTCACCTTTTGAGATGTGTTTTGTCATATCAGATCTGACTCAATGAGCTAGCAAAAAGTGCTACATTAGAACTCCATAAATAGAAGAGAGGGCTAAATACTCACGAGGGGTAGGCAAAAAGAATTAGACGCGAGCGAAGTAAATGACTGAGCGGAAGCAAATATACGAAGTAGAGGTGGGATAATAATATTTTTAGAGAAGATTGATTACTAAGCAGATACAATAACCTCTTATACGCTCTGTAAATTAACTCTATAGGAAAAGAGATACAGAGTATTTATCTACAAAGTTATCGACGCTCTACAAATTCTGCTGTGTATGTGTGTGTGATATATAGAAGGAGGGCGACGATTTATAACTCTTCTCGTGATTTGTGCATATGAATTTACTCTTACCCTTCAACTCTCAACTATGGAGGCTTTATAACAATATATAATATTTTTGTCTATTGCCATTATTATGTTATGCTATTGAGATTTTTAAATTTTAAAGTGGTGTCATATTTAGAGCAAAAGCCCCTCTCTATCTATCACACTTAGTACTCGAAGTCTTATAGAAACTATATATGATCATTTATAGTAAGAAGGTGACGAATATGGTGTCTCATCTCTTGATGTGTGTGACACACATCTTAAAACTTAGTGCAATCTCTTGAACGACGGTTTTCACATATATAATGTATATGATCGACTATACAGTAATAAAACTAATGAGGTGGAGAGACGACATTTTCGAAATCAACACTATCTCATATATGCATGCAGACTGGAGGCGGTTAACCTCTAATTGAACGGCTACAGATACTAAGTGGAGACCGCTTTTGTTTTTCCAAATTCTTACTGTTATGTAGCATTTGATCTTGAATCTACTCTACGCTTACAGATGGCTAGCTCCTAGTTGTCATTACTATTTCACAGACGAAAATTCTTTCTCAGATCTTGCATGTCCGTGTGATGAGAATCAAGAATGCTTCTCATGTGATAGCTACTGAATAGTAGAAATGACTAGCACTTCTCTTCACATGCGATATTACTCTAGTTCATCACGTCCTCAAGTGGGTACAATGCGTTATCATGCCTGTCCATTCTCTTCATCTATTCGCTGTTCTTTCAACCTCATCTCACTCGTACAGTCTGATGCAAGCACCAGATGTTTCTCTTGCTAATCATTCTCTGCACTACTCAGTTCTTTGTTTCCTTTCGCATGACCTCTCTACAATGACTCATATTCTCTCCGTCTCTTCTGTCTAAAACGAGTAGCACCACTCGCTTACTACAAACATGAATGAAGGATGGATAATAAGTAAATACATGAAACGATTAGCAACATGATAATCATTACATTCACATACTATATATACTGCAATATAGGGCTATCTCATATAGTGCATATAATAAATCTCTATCTAACTCGGTATCAATATTCAATATTGAACACAATAACCACCTAAGTATCCATAACTAATAATAACTAACTAAACTAACTAAGTATAAAAATGTATGCTTGGAGTCTTTAAAAAGTAACGACAAGAGTATATATAACGACTACACTAAGTCATGTAGTCATATAAAATTAACTATTGCATAAGCTAAGCAAGTAACATAACGTAACGTAAGATAATATAGAAGTAAGTAATAGATAAATAATTCTGATATGCATGATTATTATATTTTTTTTTCATGAATTAAAAATTTCCTATCGGATTTAATAATTTACAAACATGAAATAGATAACAATTAAAAATGGATTAAAACTTAGAATATTTATTTAATCTTATAGTATAATCTGAATCAAAAAAAAGAAAAAAATTTTATAGGAAAGTAAATTTTTAGGTACTGATATATATATATATATATAATCTATATATACTATATATATATATATATATTATATATATATATCAATGATCTCAAATTATGCCAGAAATGTCTTATTAGAATCATATCACTATAAGAGTATATCGTTTTCATAATTAATATATATACATATATTACTGTTAATTTTCATTATTATATGAAAGTTTCTATTTTAATATTTTATATGTTGATACTTTTATTCTATTAATTGTTTCTATATTTATTTTTAATGTTTTGCACTATATTTAGTAGTTTCTCTAAATATTTATTACTATATATATTTTTTATAAAATCTCTTAACATACTAATTTTTTTTGTTTAAATTGCATGTGGTAAAGTATAATGTTATAATAACGTAAAAATATTTGCACATTTTATTACATCTCACCTAAAGCTAGTATTATAACTAGATAATGTATATTAAGTATATACAGTAAATATCAGTTAAAATCTAGAAAATTGTAATGTTTTACATTACAGTAAATCAGTAAATATGAGTAAAATCAATACTGTACCTTTCAGCAGCCACCTTACTATATCCTTTCCAAAGATCGTATTGATCTATATTGATCTTATTAGCTACTTAATTTAAGCCTTAATTCATTCAAGTTACATATATATTTGTAATAACAATATATCTCAAATAATCTTTTATATTTATTTTAGTTTTAAACATTATGTTTTATACTATAATTAATAAATACATTATTTATATATTATATTTTTTTATTTGCTCATTATAATACATTTTGAGTTTTTTACTAATAATGTTTACGCTTCATTTTATGTTTCACATAAAATATTCATCTAATTTAAGAATACTTTCTTGCTTTTCTCTACTTTTGATATATTTTACAAGTTATTACTTTCATTCAGTATATAATAACAATTAATTACGTACTAGGATATAACTAATACATTCCTCACAGACGCTTAACTCTTTCGTTCTTTTATATATTATAATTGTGCACATTTACTTTATTTATGTATTTTATTATTTATGATTTGATTTTTCATCTAATTGATTCAATGTCGTTTATTATTGATATAAATAATGTTTGACTATTGTAGTAAATTGATATTTAATTTTGTTTATTTACCTTTAAATAATATTTTTATTATACATTTCTCTTATATACTCTCATTATTTATTCACTTCTATACATATTTTAGTATATACTCACACTTTGTTCAATAAACTTTATATTTTTTGTTTATTTTATATCAACATTATAAAAAGATAATAATAATAATTTTTACATATCTAAAATTTTGTAAATTTAATTTACACTTTTAATTATATATATATGTTATAAAAGCTATTTTATTTATATTTTTGAGTTTTTGTATATATACTTGTCTCAAAGGCAACTAAATGATTTTTATACGCACTTATATATACGCTAAAATATTTACGTTTTATATTTTGATATTTTTTACATTATATCATTTTTTGGTGTTTTTTCACAAATAAAATGTTACATTGTCTTATACATTAATCTCAAAATTGAATTGTTTATATTTTTATATTTATATTTATAATATTATGCACGAGAGTTCTTTTACACATACCTGGCACAAACATAAAAAACGTAAAAGAACAGATATAAAATTCGGTGCGAGATATAGAATGTTCATGGTTAATAAGCCGGTGATACCTCAGTACTAATTCTATGCTCTCATCTCCACATACCTCTCTGGAGAATTCAATGACAGTAGCCTCCTATCCTTCTCTCTATAGTTGGATCGAATAAAATAGTGCATGTAATTTCAATATGGATGATCCTCTTATTGACACTTTTTTAGTTTATGAGTCACTATTTATTAATAGATTCAATAGTGTATCTACTTTGTTGATATAACATATTATTACTCTACTTTCAATAATGAACCTTATTATACTGTCTCCTAATAATTTCTCGATGTAGTATTGTTTTCTTATTATACAAGAGTGTAATCCTTTTACACTATAATGTAGAAAAGAAATTTATCGATTCGTTTTGTTTTTTTTTATATAACTTGTGAACATTTTGGTTATTTCTACTCGGGCAAATTTTCTGCTACGGTAGCAGCACTTGTATAAGATGTGTTTAGGTAAGACTTCTTCACATCATTGAATATGTACTGATTATTTACATACTACTATAAGGCAAGTAAATTAAGTAATATTAGTTATATAAAAGCAGTATATCATAGTAAATATCTAAGTAAATCCAACTCTAGTACTTCCAATCCAACTTTACGCTATCCTTATCCATGATCTATTGATCTATATTTGTAATCTATTTTGATCTATTGAATTCTACTAATTGATTATAAGTCAATATCATTTGTATAACAATATCTCAAATACATATTTATTATATTTTTGTTTTGTTTTCTTTTATAACATCTGATGTTATTTTTACTAATAAAATAATATATATCTTAATTTTTGTTTTATTTTCTTTAAACATTATGTTTATAATTATATTATTCATATATAATAATTTTACTTTCATTTTTTATTGTTATAAATGATAATTATAAAATATTTAGCCATTTTATTACATACTCACTAATATCAAGCTATAAGTCTGCTGAAAAGTCAAGTACAGTCTAAAGAGACTAGCCTACTAAAGTTATAAGTAAATAAAAACTGCCCTCCTCAGCTGAATCAACCCCTCCCCACATTACCATGATCTATTGATCTCATATATTATGATTTCAAGAGTCCATATCATAAATAAACATCATGACAAAAAAACTTTTAATTTATTTGTTTTGTTTTCTTTAAACATATAATATTATTTTACTATTATATATATATTAAAATATTTATTTATTATGTTTTTAGGTATTTATTTTAAAAACATTATTTGTAATAACTTAAAAATTATATTTCTTTTTATGTTTATATATTAAAATATTTGTATTTTTAACATTAACCTATATAAAGCCCTAAAGACGTAAATCAGTTAATCAAACCACCCACTCTATGCTCCAAACCATTCGTGATCTATTGATCTATTGATCTATTGATCTATTGATTCAAGTCATATTTAGTATACATAACAAAAAACTTTTATTTTTTTGGTTTTGTTTTCTTTTACATATAATTAGTCGTTACTATAAATATATTATTATTCTTTTTTTATGTTTTAATAACTTAAAATAGTTTGTATATTATTATATACATACCCTAGAATCATATAATAATCAAGTCTAATCAGTTTTATCAAACCAACCCACTCTAATTCACTCCTCCTTATAATATACTCACATTATATCGTGATCTATTGAGTCTTATTTGTGATATTATATCATTTGATTCTATGTCAACATATATATTTTGTATACCTCATACATAAAAATATAACAGTTATTATACTATTAACAACTGTATCAATACTCATGAAATAATAATTAGTCATATAACTATAGTAAGCAAAGTTTTCCCATTAATAATAACTGATAATCATAACTTACACCATATAAAGATAAGAAATAGTAATAAATGATACAACTAACAAATAACATACCTTAACACGAATAAACAGCTAACTAATCACAAAGTTCCACACTTTAATACATAAGTAAATGATATATTATAACATAGCATAATACAAAAACGTACCTACTTCTACCCACTATTATTGTCCAGCACATCTGCTAACATATAATATGTTAATTATTACTATTATTACTATTGTATATAATTATTATATATATTTATAAACAAACATTTATCATATAACAAGTTGATATTTTATACATAATATTTATATATATATATATATATTTATATATATCTATATTTATATATATATATACAGACTACTGCAGAACGGACTATATATACTAGTAATACAAATTTTTTTACATTAATAAAGCTAACATAACATAACCTAACTTAGAATATACTGTACAAGACAAACCTAACATATACTATATATCTAACGTATGACATATTAAATTACGTGACTTAAACATTCACTATAATATGTTCGATTACTTTATTGTCATATGAAGGTGAAGTCACTAAAATATATACATACTACTACTATACAACACATAATAGTAATGTAGTACCACCAACTATTCTCCAACATATTATCAGCATAGGCAACTACAGCATTCGACACTAGATAGCCAAGCTGTTCATTTTCCTTTCTTTGGAAAACCATACAATCTTGAACTAAGATTGTGATACTACTATAATACCTATATATATACAATTCAAAATATGATGTCTTGTACTCATATATAAATAATATATAATATATAACATTCTACATATAGCAACTATTATTTGATTGACATTATACATAAATATTCTCTAAGTCAAACATTATTATAAATATTATAAACTATATATGAATATACAGATCAACGAATAAACGCTACATTAAGAAATCATTTTTTTATTTTTTATATTTATTTTATCATTTTTATAATATTATTTATAATTTCATTTTACATTATAAATATTTCATATGTACTCATTATAATTTATTATTATACTTATTATTTATTTTTATTATTTATTATATAAAATAATTACTATTATAATTTGTTTAAAAAAAAATTTTTATTCATATATATTCTTATTACTGTTTTAATATTAAAGTATTTAGTATTTTAATTAATCAGTATTTTATTTTAATTTTATGATATCTATGATTTTATAAATTTATTTTTGCATTTTTACATACCCTAAAGCATAAAGTATAAAATTCAGTTAATAATCAGTATTAAATCAATAAATACCTACCCCACTATATAATACTCTAATACCTATTCCATGATCTATAATGATCTATTTGATCTATTGATATATACTTTAGATATATTTTTAGTCATATTTTTTATTAAATATTATATGTTTTATAACATACCTATACTCATATATAATACAGTAAATTCATGCATAATCAAATATACCAACCGTGATACCCACCTCTATACTATACCATTAACAATTATATATATATATATATATATATATAATATTTATATATTATATATAATTATATATATTAATATATATATAATATCTATTAATTTTATATAATACTATATAATATAATTATATAGTATATATATTATATTTAATATATATATATATATATATTATATATATTATATCATATATATATTATATTACATTATATATATATTTATAATATAAGTACATAACAAGTACTTAACATATCTTAATCATCACTGATATACTAAATAGTGCTATATATATAATTAAAGTTCTTACTTAACTTAATAGTATATGATAGCTACTCATTTATGAAGCAAATACTATTATATTACTATATTCAACATATATTTTCAAACATATCATATCTATAATATATAAATGACCAATTTTACCTATAGCGTTTGTAACTATTTATAGAGAATAATCACTAAGATAAAAATCTTAACCCTCTATTCTTTGTAGAGAATAAACACATACATATGTCCCTTAAACCATGCATTTCTTCTCAAATTGAACACAGAAATTGAGAAGTATGATAAGTGAAAAAAAATTTTGATAATAGCTCTCTCTAACATGTATATATAACCCGCTGAGTCAGATCATATATTATATTATTATATTTATTATAATTTTAATTTATGTTAGATTATTAATAATTATATTTTAACAATATATACAAATATATACCTTTTTATTTTTTGGAATTTTTTATGAATCACATATCGGTGTGATTGATTGGTATTATTTATTATTACTTTAGTGTAACTCTCATACATAATGTATCTTAACGTAACTCAAACAATAAATTCTTATAGGACTAAGATCATAAGACGATCGCAAAATATTAAGTGTGATTAATCGCTTCACTCTCACGTAATAAACTATGATGATACATAGAGTAGAGTATTTAGAAAAATCCAAATTAGAAACACTAGAACATGTCACTAAATACTATTGACATGGCTCTCAAAATAATTTAAAAAAAAGCAAATAAAATGGGTAATGCTAGGAGTTACAACATCTGTTATCCCTGAGAGGGTGGTATATCAAAGAGAACCAACTAGTTATAGAAACATTATAGTACTCTTCATTCCAATTGTAAAAGACTCGTTGTGAATGGGTATAAGATTAAGTTTTAACAAAAGGGAAAAATTAATGTATAGGGGTTACTGAGTTTATATATATGACACATATGGTGCTTTGGATATCTACTTCCACTGATATTATGAATAGGAATATGTAATATATAAAAGGTGAGTGTAATAAAAGCTATATCTCATACACATACAACAAGGGATTAATTATTGTAATCTATGTCCACAATATTATAAATACATTGATAATAACTCTACCACTGTTGACATCAGCTACATCTACAATAAGATAAAAAAATGATTAACGAAATTATTTACTCTAATAAATAAAAATGTTGTTATTTAAGATATAAAAAAAAGATTAAAAGATATACATATAAATATGTATTATATAGTAAATTTATAAATACTTAAATATTAATGCTATTTAAAATATAAATTATCAACTCAATATGATATTAATTCAACAAATCAAATACTACATCGAATAGTGACAAATATTAAAACTATTAAAGCTATTTAACCATTATATATACACACATACTACACACTATAAGACTAGTATATATCCTTATAAGATTCAAATTAACCAAATATAGTAAAGAAGATATATAATATTTAAAATATCAAGTAGGTATTTAACTATAATAGTCATAATTTTTATTGCAGTGAAAGATGTTAAAGATGACTGTGGTGCAAATATAAATCGTGTTTACAACAACTGGTGTGATCCGCTAATTATATTTAATTATTTATTTATTTGTTTATTTACACTCCGATTTATTTTATTTCTTTACAAACATTATTATTTATTATTAATTATTAATAATCATTCATGTGCAATAGTCTTTTATTTATATATTATATTTATTCTTTATTTAATATGATTTTTATATATATTATTTTCACTTCATTAATTTTAATTATTTATTTGTTATTAGTATTTATGTTAATTTTAATTTAATTATTTTATTTTATTATTTATTATTATGTGCATCTCTATTCACATTAGCATATAATAGAATACTACCATTCGTTGTCCTGCTATATACAATCATCTAGAGATGATTAGTACTACATCCAACGCCCTTCAGCGTTCGAATCATTTATGCTGACTTTATCGTACTCTAGCGGTCTTCATGCTTTTAATAACGTGCTTACCACAGTTTTCGGGTAGTTATTTATTAATTAATTTATATACAAAATAGTCAGCATTGTGTAACGGAGATCCACACTCTATCTTGGTGTATATCATAGATATAATTATTATTATTATTATTTTAATTATATATTATATTTTATTTATATTATTATAATTTTATTAGTTATTAATTATTATATATTCATATTTTAAATTAAAATATATTCACTCTTATTAAATTATTAATTATAAAATATATTCCATATTTATTATTTGTATTCAATTATATTATTAGTATCATTAGTATATATTATTTAATTGTTTAATTACTTATTCTATTATTAATTATATATAATATTATTATATTTGATTAATTATTTTACTATTGTTATTTAATAATATTGAATTTTGATTTAAATTATTATCGATTGAGAAAGGGGGGTAGGGGAAACAGATTTATTGATAAAGCCAAATACGAAAAATAAAAATAATAATCTAAAAAGCAAAGACACGTGAAAATAACAGTTTACTGAGGAGTCGCACCGTAATAATCAGCGTAGTTCATTGGTTATATTAAATTTCCTCACTTTAAATATATCACACATTTCAGCAAACATAGATATATTCTTAAACATACTAAAAAGAAACATGATAGGATGTACTACCTATATTAAATAATACTAAAAAGAAAAAAGTGTAAAGGAATACATCACAAATATATGACTACTCCAGAGCATTACGTGTGAATATATCTCACATACTCACCTAAATGTATCGGAAGAGAGAGATAAGAATAAGTATATACAGTTCAATTTTTGACTCAAGTATAATTGTTTTAAAGGATACGTAATCTTCAGTATCACCTAATATATATATATATATATATTATATATATATATATATATATATATATATATATATATATAATGTGTGGGGTGAGTATTGGTAAAATAGATTCATATAAACTTAGTATTATTTAATTTTTATAATTTCGTAACAGACTTTTTTCATTTGTTTATATTTTATATTATTTATTATAATTATTTATATTAATTATTTATATTATTATTTTATTATATATTAATCTATTATTAATTATTATATATTATTAATTATTATATTATTTTTATTATTTAATTATTATTATTATTTATTATTATTTTAATAATGGATGACTTTTTATTAATCTCATTTTTTTTATATAAAATTTTTAATATGTCTAAATACATAATAATTAAAATTCATCTTTAGTTTATCTTGATTTATTAATTTTTTATTGGCATATATCAACACATTAGATTATCAGTAAATTGATATAGTTACTTATAATTATTTAAATTCTTAATATATGTAATGTGTATGTATGGATATTACACATGAACAAGTTGTTTATATACGTGTAACTTAAAAAACTTTATATTTTCTTATGTATATAAATATTATATAGCTAGCATTTTTCTGTAGATTATATTATCTTAGAATTACTTATATACTATTATTATATAGTCTAATAATAACGTTCTATATAATCATAATTATTATATTATAATATTAGTACTCTTTATATCTAAAATTTCATTGTTAATTTTTCTCATCATTTATATTACTATTAAATATTACCACTTTTGTTAAGTCTTACACACTCATTATGAATAGGATGCATTGGCTGGAGGTCACTTCACTGTTGTTATATCTAATATGTTAATAACTCTCCCTCGTAAAGCTGAATGGAAAACACACTCTCGTAAAGGCTATAGATAGAACGACTGATACGATTAAGATGACATAGGATTCGTACGCTTGACATGGGAAGTTGGATAGATAGTACTTCGTGTGTTAATTAGAGCCGTATGGTGTACCTCTGCTGTGTTAGGGTCTTGATAGGGATATAAAATGAAAGTTAATATTATTTTTATAATAATATAAATTATCTATATTTGGTTATGTTAGATATATTATATTATTATAATAACGACAACGAAGAGTATTAATCTTAAAGAAAATTATATAAAGTATAAAATATCAATCATTAATATTAGAGATACGCTGAAGATTATATATAATGTATATATCGAACAAAAAGAATAAGTTAAACAGGGCCTGGTGCAGGTCAGAGAAACACCCTTATACGATGATTAAAAGACGACCAATGTAAGATCTATATTAATATCTTACAAATTGAATGAAATATATCTTATTATTAAATCAATATTTACTACTCTACGATATAGAGTGAGATGTTATCTCACAGGATGCTATGTACTTATCTCTTAATATGTTATCATAATGATTAGAATCTCATGTCACTCATACGATAAATGTTGTAATCTCAGATAAATGCAAGACACAACTTGAGAGAAGAAGGTAGGAGAAGGTGTGAGAAGGATAGCTTAGAGCGTCCGTCCACTGTTGAAATAAGATAATAAAAATAAGAATACATAAATAATTAATCGAGCTAATAACTAAGGAGATAAAAGTCATGATTGATAATAATTCATAATTATCAGAAAAATAGGTATTTTTATGCGAGATAACATATATTTTTTTTAGTAGAACAAGGATAGCTAGTAGAGTCACTTCCGTTTAGCGATAATAGATACACGATTATAATAAATCTTGTATCGAATTAATATACTATACTTATATAGCAAATAGTGAGATTCTCTAAATTATAATTGAAACTCAGAGCATTATATGTATATATATAAATTGCATACTTCATGTATACTTGTGTGTGTGTTGGTGTGTGTGTGTGTGGTGTGTATCGTGTGTATGTGTATGTCATTCGTGTGTGTATCATATATATACTGTCATAAGTTTCCATTTACTCCACTATATGAGACGAAGAGAGGAGAGAGTTAAGGTAGAGAAGAAGAGAGAGACCGCGTATCGCAGAGAGCACATTGTTAACGAAGAGAGGCAGAGAGAGTGTGGTAGTGGTAGATGATGAGATAGCACCGTTAGTTAGTAGTGTATGAGTGACGACCGTTCAGAAAAATGAATGATATCTTTTGAACGAGAGCGCGCATAGTTTATGAATGGCTTGTTTTCACAGTGTGCTTATGTCAGCCACCCTGCTCAAGAGAGATAAAAGATGTGTATACCGAACCTTTATAGTTAGCCTTTGTGTGTGCTATGTGCGGTATGATTGTAAGGTGATCAGGATGAAGAGAAGGAATTGATAGTAAGACGCAGAGCACGAATGGTGTGAAGTATGATGACAGAGTGCAAGGCGAGTGTGTGGAGGTGGAGACGCGTATGTTAGGTGTACGATGGAGAGTAGTTGATGAGTGAGAATATAAAATTAAGTAAGATAGAACTCTTATAATAATATTATACAGATAATAATAATATGAAATATGATAGTACAATTCACAGTTAATAAAGTGATATATAATAACACTAATTATTGAATTTATAAGTACATGATTGATTCTCTTGTCGTTCTGACTATCAAGCGGGTAAGCTCGCAAACTCTAATTTTGTTACATTGGTTAATGATGCTGTTGGCTGTTAGTTAGGTAGAGATGTATAAATTCTTCTTCTTCTAATATTGAAAATAATATAAATTTAGAAGAAGGTAAATTGTATTAAGATGAGTGCGCAATTAGATAATTGTGAGAGGTGAGTGGATATGATAGAGACCATCTGCTGGAGACATAGTATACAAAATTGTTTTCTGCACGACCGTTATAGTGCACTTCAATTGGTGAGACGTACTATTTACGTGTACGTTACGGTGAAGGACTTAATGGCGCGTTTATTGATTGTGCTCGATAATATCGTTCACGATATTGAATTATGATCATTACTACTAAATGCAACAGAAATTATTATTGTAATATTAGGAATTTCAAAGGGAAATAATTTTGTTTACATATGAGACCAAGAACTGGGTATGTATTCAATTATCACTCCGTAATGGGAGCTCCTGGTTTGCTATGTTTACCGAAGGAAAACGAACTGGCTTATCAACCCTTTCTAAAAATGGTTCGAAAATGCTTTGGAAGAATTCCAATGTCTAACCTAGACCAAAGGAGAAATGGATTTTATGATTTTTGTGTTCAGTCTTTGGGATGCAAATAGTGTAAACTACATTAAGAAAAGGTAAAATATAAAGATGGATGGAGTAACCAATGAAAAAGTAGCATTTTTAGATAAATTGAAGGTAGTTTTAGTAAAATAAATAAATATATAAATATATAAATAAATATATAAAATAACATTAAATAAATAAATAAATAAATAAATAAATAAAAACAGTTATGTGCAGAAAAGTATTTTTCCCATCAAGACAATGCGTCAACTGACTAAAGTATTGTCGTTGACGTTGTTCTTTAAATATTACATAGATTACGTTTCGATTCGTTGGGTCTTGATTCTACAGATTTATTACCGTTTATGTTAAGGTTTTACAGATAGTTTTCCAGTATTTATGTATAAAGAGCCATGACCTGAAATTCTAATAATTACGATGGAACGTTAATTAGAATAACTCAGATCATGGAATGGTAGGAGGGTGGTGGTGGTTTTCTTATTTAAACTCTTTACTAGTATCTTTATCAAGAAGGCTTATTTATTATGGGTATTGTTACATTAATTCTTATTATTTTATGATTGGTGTGATAAGACTCATCTCATAGATATCCGAAACTGAGACAGGGTGATATGTACGTTCATACAATAGTTCTCATACTCACAGCAAAACTCAAGAGAGAAAAGTGGAAAGATAGTATGAGATTTAGAGAACGCGAATACTCACAGTGTGAGTAACAGATGAATTTATTTTTAACACATAGAGTACCATTAACACAAATAAAAATAAAAAATTAAATAAATAGTGTATATATAGAGAATAGATTAAGTAGAATTTCGGAACAGGTTAGTTAAAAATTACTGTAGGACCATAGAATTCAGAGAGTGGGCAAGGTCTAATCTCGATATTGGTGAAACTGTATATAAATATATATAGATATATCATAGGTATGTATGATATTAGCGTTTATTCGATCTGGTATCAACGTGCTACTGTATAGTTCGTTTGACGCATTGGTCTATAATTGTTAATAAATGTCTCTTTGTTACTTGAGCATATTTAATACTTGGCTTATATGTTATTCTCATGTATTTATATTTTATATGTATTTTATATTATTTATTATATGATATTGTTATACTAATATAGATATAGCATTGACCCATTTATGTGTAATGTGTTAGAAATATGGCTATATCGCTCTCAATTAGCTCACGGATCTCTATTCTTGAGATTAGTTACTCCTGTCTTAATGTCAAGTTTACACTTTATTGTGCATATTCGCCGCGCAATTATGACTTTGATAATACGATAAAATATCATAAAAATCCATAGCTCTCTTTGGCTGTTAGGCTGTATGGACTCTTGTAGAGAGATTGGGGATATAAGCATTTTGAACACATTTTTAGAAGCATTGGATTGTGATATTGATATGTTTCTGTTTTTTCACTCTCTCGCAGTGAGTATGCTACATAGAGCAAATTCTCCAAATCGATGATGGGTAATTAGCTACGATTTGAATCTCAACTATACGCCTCGAGGTTCGTATATGGTGTGTCGTTTCATTCAGTGTAAATGCTACAATATATTTCTACTTTGTAAACGTTATCAATACTAGATTGTTTATATGTAATACTGTTGTGCTAAGTCTAGTATGTATTTGATTACATTGTAAAAAATTTGTTGTTACGCATATATCACTATCAGTGATATAACTTGATACTCAATGATCTTTGTGTAGCAGAAGGTATTATGATTATGATGGTTTCGATTGTCTTACTTCTCATAACTCATTCTCATAATTCTGCATCTCATACATATAATTATCCCTTATTTTATCATATATATATTAGAGACTCTGCATTGTACTATATGAGTGTGATGTGGAAGTGTAGAGATATATATTAGAAGTCATATAGGACTGCTCTAATGTTAGTTACTTACTGATATAGTTGTCCTAAGTGTTGGAACCTTTTGATTGTATGTGTTAGACTGTCTTATAATAATTTCGTGCTTAGGTATTCCCGTAAATGCTAGGTTTGTTGTTGTAAATTATATTCTAGTTCGGTGTGGGTGTGTGTGTGTGATGATATTTTTTTAATGGGAAAACTTTGCTACGTTAGCATATATTCGTTGATCAGTGTATAAAGAACTTTATTTTTATGTATGTTATACAAAATCTGACATGAATCAATAGATCTAGATCAATAGATCACGAATGGGTCAGGAGGATAGAGTGGGTGGTTTGATTAACTGATTTACTGATTTACTGATTTAGGGTATTTGGTAAAAATACAAATTATTTTTTGTAAGTTACTAAACATAAGAACTCAAATTTTCTCTATTAAAAGAAAAAATGATCAAACGAAAAACAGGAACTAAACAAACATGAGTTTTTTGTTCTGTAATACATAACTATGACTTGATCATAGACCCTCCAATCTTTAGGTCCAATTAGATCAGAATTTTGGTTGGCATTTGGGATAGAGTGGGTGGTTTCTGATTAAACTGAGTTTTACTAATTTTATGCTTTAGGGTAATGTAAAAATACATTTTAATTTATAAACAAAAAAGAATAAATTTTTTAGTATAATCACAAAATGTTTATACAGAAACAAAACAAATAATAAATTTATAAGTAAAAACATAATGTTTAAAGGAAAACCAAAACAAAATAAATAAAAGTTTTTTGTGTTATGTTATAACAAATGATCAATTGATCAATCGATCAATAGATCAATGGAAGGATAGGAAGGTGGCTGGAAGGCAGTTTGATTTTATGATTTACTGATTTACTTCTTTACCTGATTTACTGTTACTGCTTTAGGGTATGTAAATGCAAATTTTTACGTTAATAAACATAAAATGAAAGAATTTTAGTTAAAACCAATGTTTAAGAAAATAAAACAAAATAGATAAATTTTTATAGTAAAACATATTGTTTAAAAGAAAACAAAAACAAAATAAATTAAAAAGTTTTTTGAGATATGTTATACAAAATATGATCTGAATATCAATAGTCAATAGATCATGGAAGATAGGAAGGTGGATGGAGAGCAGTTTGATTTACTGATTTACCTGATTAACTGCTTTACTGATTTACTTATTTTACTGCTTTAGGGTATGTAAACTGCAAATTTTTTTAAGTAATAAACATAAAAATGAAAAAATTTTAGAGTTAAAACACACAAAATGTTTAAAGAAAATAAAACAAAATAAATCAATTTTTTTAATAGTAAAACATAACTGTTTAAAGATACAAAAACAAATAATAAAGTTTTTTGTGTTATGTTATACCAAAATATGATAGTTTATGTAAAAAGTAAATTTTTTTTAAAGTCTATAAACAAAATAAATAAAAGTTTTGAGATATGTTATACAAACTTGAATCATTAGAATGCAATAGATCAATAGATCAATAGAATCATATTGGACCGAAGGGTAAGGAAGGTGGATGGTAGTTTGATTTACTTACTTGCTGATGTACTGATTTACTGCTTTAGGGTAATGTAAAAATAGGCAAATTTTTTTTAAGTTATAAACTAAAATGAATAAACTTTTTAGGTTAAAAAAAATGTTTTAAAGCAAATAAACATAAATAAATATCACAATTTTTATAGTAAAACATAATGTTTAAACAAAACCAACAAAATAAATAAAAGTTTTTGAGATATTCGTTATACAAAATATGACTTGAATCAATAGATCAATAGATCAATAGATTCAAATAAGATCACTAGATCAATAGATCATGGAAGGATACGAAGGCGGCTGGGAAGGGTGGTTTGATTTTTACTGATTTACTGATTTTAATGATGACTGGATTTACTGATTTACTGCTTTTAGGGTAAAATGTTAAAAATGCAATTTTTTTACGTTATAAACATACTTTACTTAGCAAATTAAACAAAAATAACACTAAAAGATTTTAAACATATATAGATTTTTTTGAACTAAAAATAAATAAACTAAAATAATAATAAATAACATTAAATATTTCTTAACAAAATATAAATAGAAACTTAAATTCTAGAAAGCGATAATGTATATATTACATATTGCAGACCTTAGAAAATTCAAATGCACTTCTGGCAATCTGACTTGTATATATATATAATATACTATATTTTTTTTTTATATCTCATATAATTAATATTACTATTATTATATATATATATATATATTTATATAATAGGTATATATATATAGTATATATATTGTAATTTATAATATAATATATATATAAATATATTATATACTAATATATATATATATCATATTATATCTATCTATAATATATAATATACTATATATTATATACTATATATATTATTATATTATATTCATATTATATTTCTATTACTATTAGTTTAGTTATTTAGTCAGTTATTTAGTTATTAGTTCTGTACTAAGCAAACTGGGTAGTTAGTTCGTTGTTAGTTAGTTAGTTAGTTTCCCGTTAAGATAGTTAGGTAGTTAGTAGTTTAGTTAGAGAGAGTTATTCCTATATGTATCTTGTCTGTCTATGTATTGTATGTTCTCTGCTATTGTCTTCTCTCTTGTTACTGCTTCGCTGTGCTCTTCTCTTCTTACCTTACGGATGCACGTGAGCGGCTCTTTCGAAAACTCTCTTGTTATTCCTTCGTTAGTGCAAGAACATTCAGCACTTCGCGTGCTCAATTATATCCTACTAGAACATTCTCGCGTTCTGCTTCTTGCTTAATACTTCCTTTACTCCTATATACTCTGTACTTCATCTCTTTCTCTCATCGCTCTATTACATCTGCGCAGCTGATACCTCTCTCTACCATCTGCTCTCTTCTTCGTTTCGGCTTTACCTCGACTTTAATCCTTCCCTTTTGTGAATACTCTTGTTTCACCAGGGTGTCCTCTCTCTCTCACTTAGGCAGACGAACATAAAAATGACATGTCATGAGTCATCCTGCTACTCTGCACTCATTTCTATATACTCATATATATGCTTATAGTTATAACATTCAGACTAGGGAATCGTGTGATTATGGTGGAGAGTTATTTCCGACAGGATTAATGTGCTACTTTCCGCTCATAATCTGAAGATAGTCACTTGACCATAATATCAGATAATTATCTTAGCTTTATAAAGATATTTATTGTAAGTATACGCTCTGTATAATTAAACCTATTTCTCTGATATTTGATTCTTTCTTATCAATCAGCTTATCTTCTCCATGACTTATTAGCTCGTTACATTTCTCTATGTGTATTCGTTATATTTTTTATATCCGTTCATCATTGGTGCTTCCAGAGGATCACTTTCTATCAAGGTATCCTTGATCCACACCGTGCTATGGTTCCAGTATGGTGTGGAACTTTAATAGTCTCACTCTCTTCTGTAGATTAAAAATATAAATACAGTGGCGTGTAATGATATTTCTATTATTATATATGCCTGAATAAATTAGGAAGCAAGCTTCACTGGATGAAGATCTGCTATGTCGGGTCTCGTTATAAAAGTAGGCTGATAATGACACTCTGATAGACCGCAGTGCCTCTCGTTTAACCCTCTATTTTCTCTTTCAAATCAATACTAAAATACTTACATGTATATTCCACACATTAGTTATTTGAAACGATCACTTTACCTGTAACGCGATTTTCGTGATAATAAATAGAATCAGAGAATAAAGCGAGAGGAGTTCAATAAATATTAAATCAAATAAATAATAGGAATATTAAATCATACCACATCTTCTTAAAAAGTCATTAAATTATATTAGCGTATTATAAATATTGGCGCTGAAATACTCAATAATAATTAAGAATACAATAATAATAGCTTCATATTAAAGTAACTTATAACAATAAATAAATTTATACATGAGTTTTAATTTTCTCTTGGTTCTAACTGTGCCTCAATATTTCTCAATTATATATTACCTGTATTATACTAAGAGTATGGTAGTAATCTCAAGATCATCATCATCTCCTTCTATATAAACAGCTGCTATGCAATTTTATTATTCTCGCATCTATCGTATTACTTCTCAGTGCCTACATCTCTATCATTATCAACGCGCTCACTCATAGTAGTGTTATTATACAATTGATATTATAGATAAGCTAATGACACTCTGTCAACCTTGTGTAGAGATATACTATAAAGATTGTGAGTTATAGCATTAATACAATTCATGACGAGGTACACTCTAATTAGCGAGTGGGCGGACGGAGATGCAGATGAAATAAAAATACGTAATAATACATAATAATCAAGAGCGGAAATAATCACCATATGTGTAGCAGTCACGAGAAGCATTAACTAAATACTATATAATATAATAATGTATATTAATAATTAATATAAATAATAAATATAATAAAATAATAATTAATAATAAATATAATAATATAATAATATAATAATTAATAATATAATTAAATATAATAATTATAATTAATATATATAATAATTAATAATATAATAATTAACTAAATTTTGAATCTTGATACCAATACCTACACTTATATATATACACATGTGGTTTTAAACTATTCTACGTCCTTAATATCACATTTCTTTGTAATCCTCTGAATAATCATACATCTGCTGCTCGGTCGCTCGCGCGCGCGCGCGCGCGCTCGCGCGCTCGCTGCTCGCGCTCGTGAGTATATTTGCGCTCGCATGTGTTCATTGCATAGCTTCTTGGCGTGCAATTGGAATTCTCTCAAATTGCTCACTCTATGACGTATATCGTATAGTGTGTCTCTCGTTTTCTTAAGACGATTTAAGAAATCGTTGTGAAATGTTTTTAGAATTTAAACTCACTCTCACAACTTGGATTATAGGAGCTATTGACCCGTCAGTATGTCTTCTTTTATTTAGATTTTTTTTATATTTTTTTATTTACCTATATACCTCTATCTATACCTTATCTTACAATATACTCACTCACACCTCTTATCATGCATACTATTAATAATAATAATTATAATAATAATTAAATTAATTAATTAAATTAAATATATATAATAATATATATAAATAATATATAATTAATAAATAATAATAAATATAATAATAATATATAATAATAATATAATACAGTGTAAAATTATTATAATAAATAAATATAATAATATTATAATAATAATTATATCTAAATTAATATAATAATAATACATTAATACAATATAATAGATTTTAATAATCGCAGTTCCAAGGATCCAGTCACCATAGATAATCACACTCATGGAAATAAATATACATATAAACCGAAATTAATAATCAAAGAAAAATTAATTGGTATTTAATACTATATATTAATAATTAATAAATATCAGATAAACTTTCCAGTAATTTATCACTCACCATGGTCACTGCAGGTGAAAACATTGTGAATAAGTGATAATAATCTACATCAAGCGATGTGGATAAAATCGGTAGATCGTGAATAATAATACATTAATGCAATACATAATCACACTAAGGAATTTAATCACCATGCGATTTCAGATTCCATCAATCATATAAATAAATAAATTATAATAAATCTTATTAAATAAACATATATTAATTAATAATAAATTATATTACTTTGAAATATATATAATTAATATATATAATAATAATAAATATTATATAACTTAAATAAAATAATAATAATATATATAATATATATAATATATAATAATATATATATATATAATCATAATTATAAATTAATATTAAATAATTAATAATAAATAATTTAAATACTAATGTATGGGTTGAAATACTAGTAACAATATTGCAGTATTTAAAACTTTCCCACTTAACTTACAGTAATTTACATATATTTGATTCTAAATATATTATATTTTTTTATTTTTTTTGTGATATAATTTATTAGACGTGTGTGCGTGAGCTTGTGTGTATGTGTGTGCAGATTGGATGTGGGATGTTATAGATCCAACGTGTGTGCTTTTGATGTGATGATTGTGATAGCATGTTAGATAATTTATAATTCGAATGTAGAGCATGCGCTGAAGAGCCATAGCTCTTTTTCTCGATATCGGTATAAATAACTATATTCGTATTGTATATTCTTCGACATAGTGATCGTGTGTATATAAATGAAATGAAATAATGTTATATATAATCGGTTTGAAAAATTGAGAGATATGTTATGTGGTGTATATATAGTGTTTGTGTCAGTCTTCGAGGAAGTTGTGTAAGAGTGTGAATAGTTGAGATTGATGAGAATTAGAAATGGTGAGATGTGTTATAATGTAACTCTTTATATAAATGACTTTATATTTTAGTGTGATGTGAGAGTCCACTCACTGTGAATAGTATATACCACTATTGTAAGTTTGATATAAAGTGGCTATAGAGATAGTCGTTGTGTTTGTGATCTAATTAATTTTATGGTATCCCATTCTGGAGGGCATAATATAATTCTTTATATAGAAGTAAAGTTATTGAATTATTTTAAGAGATTATGGTTTTATTAGATCTGACTGTATTATTGTGAATGGTGTTTTTGTTTATTATAGAGATAGGTCTTTCTATTGTATTTGAGTTAATATATGATAGTTATGTAGGTGATTTCACACTAAAATAGAGGCCATATGTTATATAAAAATCTCAAATTACGATAGATATATGAATTTAAACATGTATGTTTTCCTTATGTGCGCATTTTTATCTCGAGAAAGATCTCTCTCTGATAGTCAATGATCAGGTTTATCAGCCAAGTGTATCAGTATCGATTTGACATCAAACGTCACCTGATGCCGAAGAGATGTTCTGATAGATGTGAGATAGATACTTTGTTTATATCGCTTCACAGTAATGAAATTATAATATAATTAACTAGCGTTGGGTAGGTAGAGAATGGTATTTACGAAGTTACTATTTCTTACCCTTTTGTACTTGTATATAGTTTTAAATATCTCTCGTAATTATTAGCAATAAATTGAGTTATATTTAGTAGGAGGAAAGAAGTGATGTTATATCTCTCTTACAAAAACAGTGATATTATATAAATTACATATATCATTACTTTATATCACACTCACTTCAGATTACACATCCTCTACTATCATAACTAACTCTAGTATATATACTTATGAATACTCTACTGAAATTTTAAAGAAAGTTATTTAACTTACACACACACTCATCTCATTTTACTCACAGGAAATTCAAATTGACTTTCCTATCATAATTCTCTCAATTGTCCTTATCCGAACATATACCCATCACTAAAAAACCACCTGCTTATATATATAATCTGTTATACTATCTTTATATCATTATTATGTTTTTTGATCACACTACTAATCACAAATACAATACTAGAAGTACTCCTTATTCTACTATAACTCACCATCCAAAACATATTCTAATGAAATTATATACCATGAAAATTGCTAATGAACTTTTTTCCAACATTACCCTCAGATGGACATTATGTTACAACGATCCGATACAAACTATTTAGTCACTTTATTCATAACTTAATTTTATACCATACATAGATTATAATTCCTAGTTCTCACATCACACTCCAAAATCTATATTCATATAGTATTCTTATTATCCATTCTTACTTATACTTTATCATAGACACTTACCTATTATATCTACCACCATGACACTAAAACACTAACATTTCACACCACCCCTCTACATTTATTATCACCGTTTTATCATTTCATATCTTTTGTTTATGTACTATCAAGACGAGTAATAATATACGAAAATTTATTAGTATCCACTTTATTTTATAAATTGCCCTTTCACTCAATCATAACTCCTATATATAATATATATATATATTCTATACTATCTTCTAATTAATATATATATATATTATTAAATATATATATATATCATATATATATAAATAATTATATAAATATATTATATATAGTATTAATTAATTATATTTAATAATATATAATATAATATTAATATATTAATTTATATATAATATATAATATATCTATATTAATATATATATATATTAATTATAATATAATATAATATATAATATATATTAATAGTATATTAATATAATATATTAATATATAATATAATATATATTAATATCATATATATTATAATTAATTATATATAATTATATAATAATATTATATATTATATATATTTAATCTGATAGATATATTATATAAATAGTTTTATTAGATATAATTTCCTAGAGAAAATGAATAGTATAATGGGAAATATTAAATTCATTATGATAGAAAATCCTTTAGTATAATATACTGGAGGAATTTACTCAAGTAGATATTCCTATGAGGAAAGTCATTATTATCAGTTATACAGGTACTGGAAAACTGGAGAATTTTAACTTATTTGATGATTGAAATTTAGTAATTATTATCAAGGATTTATTCTGTGAAATGGTATGTTGTTATCTCAATAGGATATATACCTAGAGAACTGGAAATCCGAGAACTGGTATATTATATAAATTAATATAATATATATATATATATATATTTAATATATTAATAATATTAATAATAATATTATATATATTAATATATATATATTATATATTAATATATATATATATATAATTATATATTATATTATCTATAATATATATAATTTATATAATTATTAATATATATATATATATATATATAATTAATATATATATATATATTATATAATATATGTATACTATATGCTTGAGAATAATAGTACTTAGCTTTAGAGAACTACGTACATGTAGCCTTATTAGTAAGAATTCGATTTCTATAATATGCTAATTAAGAGTAAGAAATATAACTAGTACTATACGCACACGCACCACACTACCTCACGGCACCCCTTATAACACTACCTGTAATTATACTCACGCGCTATATTATATAATTATATAATATATATATATATATAATATTAATATATATATATAATTAATAATATAAGTTATATATATATATAATTATATATATATTAATATATATCATATTAATAATATATTATATTTATATTATTAATATCTATAATATATATAATATAAAATATTAATATATATATAATATATATATACGTCAACTACTAAATATTGATATATAGCTAATTGATATATATACGCGCGCAACATGACTAATTAGTATTAGTTATTATTCGCGAGCGTCTTTATTACGCGCTCATTCAGTCGCACTCGTCACAGAGACCTAGCTGAAGCCAGCACGCACATCTCACTGACCATAAGTGTAGAGCACCATTAAGACTATAAATAAAAATGAGGGGGGAAAATAGAGGGGAGAGAAGGAGAAGGGAAAATTTAATAGGTAGGGGAGAAAGTATAAGTAACTGAAAGAGTGAGTATAGTGAGTTAAATTATAATAAGAAGATATTATAGATAGGATTTGAACTCTAGAAGAAAGAAATAATCTATATATATTAATTATATCAGTATTTAAAGCCATTTTTAGTTAGTTATAATAATAATATGGTATCAGATCTGTATATACTCATCAATATATATATATTATATATAATACGATTAAATAATTATATGCTTTTTTAAGAAGAGGGTGATTTTATAATTCTCTATTGTATTTGAGAACCCCTCAACTTCAAACTCATGATCACAGTGCATGAGGAAGACACTATAACTTCGTATGGCAGAGTGTGCTCTCGTATATGAGACAGAGTTATGGATGTAAATTATAAACAATTCGCATTCTGTTCTACAATATGTAATAAAGCTACTCTCGCTGACTATGAATTCTCATGGGTTATTTTATTGGAGTGTCGATAATGATATATATGCTCTCATATTAGTAGAAGAAGAAAGATAATATCTCTATAATATACTATACATAGATAAAGTTTTATTGTAAAATCTTACCACAAATGTCGCAAACGTAATGCATGCCAGTGTCTAATAGAGGGATTTATATAGACGTTAGCTATTTTTAATCACTCGATCAGATGGCCACTGATATTATATGATAAATTCTACTTCATGCTTCTGAGAATACGAGGAGAGAAAAAGCTATGACTAAGACAATGAAACATCATTACATATCACTAGTTTTTCTGCGCATATATTACTTTATATTATGTTAGTGTTTTGTTTTTTCTCGCATAGCGCAATTCGTACATTAAAGAACTCTCGCTCCTATATTAATGTTTATAAAAAAAATATATATGAACCATTGCTATTGTAGTATTATCATAATGACATTTTGGGGATTGACTCCCAAATTAATATTAATTTTAAATACTGAATTTAGCGTATAAAGAGCACGCTATAGTGTAAGTCATGCCAGCTTTGGTTCACTTCTTATATCACCAATGAGAGAAAAATTTAACTTCAGTATTAAGGCCTCAATAATAGGGAGTAATAGATTTTATAACAAACAATTATTAATAAAATTAAGAAAAATTAAATGGGATATCAAAGTCTGACTACAAATATATAACTGAGCGTAGAGTTGTATATAATAAACATATAAAGTAATGAAAGTAATATAAGAAGAATAAAGCCATAAAAAGCAACTCAAGATGATATATACGTAAAATAAGTCAATATTAGATACAACTCACATTATACTTATATGATATACTCTTATAAATAGAGACCAAGACTAAATAACAAGAATAACAGATTTACAAAACCAACTACTTGAAATATAATAAGTTGAAAGGATGCGATTGTAATATCAAAACTACAGCCATACATTTGTAACATAATAGCATTACACTACAAGCAAAGCTATATTAACTCATGTAATAATTATCATTTATGTGAGTATATTATATGGTAATACTCTCTCTAACTAACTTATCACTATACTACCTTAACTATCTACTAACTAACTAACTATCTTACTAACTAAAATAAATAAATAAACTAACTAACTAATACTAATAACTACTATACATTATACTATATACTATAATCATATACTATCTAACTAACTAATTATATATATATTTATATATAATATTATATTATATATATATTATATATATATATAATATATATTATATTATTAATATAATATATTATATATATATATTATCAGTATATAATATTATATATAATATAATTATATATTATATATATATTATTTATATAATAATATAAATATATTATATCTTATATAATATTAATATATATATATATTATATATTATATATATATATATATATTATATTACTATATATATATATATATTATATATATAATATATATATAATACTATATATATATATATATATATATAATATTATATATAATATACTTATATCTATATAATATTATTAATATATAATATATATTATATATATATAATATCAATAGTCAATTATGATTACCTAGTCTTATGTCTTGAATTATTCTCATTAAGGTCGTTCATTAATATTTTAATTAATATACTATTTTACGTATTTAGTAATTATTGGTAAGTTTCTATTTATATTTATTTGTTAATTAAAATTAATGTTTTTACGTTTATTTATATATTTTTAGATTTATATTATTTTTATTCAAAAAGAATCTATATATCTTTTTTAAATCTTTTTATTTATTTTTGTTTAATATTTGCTGGTAAAGTATGTTATAGTTCAATAAACATTGCGTATAATAAAATTTGACACTCTTTTTTTACACATCGAGAATTTTTTCTTTCTGAGTTCAGTTAAAATTTCAGTACAATCAGTAAACATTTTGATAAAATCTACGCTTTTTAATATAGATTTCAGTTAAATTTGCTGTTTTTGCATACATTGCTCTATCTCCAGACCGACATTACTTTACAATTCTCATGGAACTAAAACCAATGATCTATTAGAATTAATTGCATGCTAATCTTCTTCTTTCTTTGTATCATTCTTCCTTCTTTCTTCTTTATTTTCGTATACTCCTCTTACTGACTTCTCCTATTTTTTGAGTTTTATATCAGACGATCCATTACAATGTTTGTTCTTGAGTATAATAGTCAGCTATACATATTGCCAGATATAGACTTATGTTCATTTGATTTCTTTGTATTATAGTTGTTCAGTTTTTAACATTGTTCATGTGATTTTATACTATATAATATAATCATGATTTATTATTGTGTTTTAGTACTATTTTTGACAGTTCACCTTAATGAGCACGTCTTGTCTACGTCTATTTTCATCTTTATATAATATTATCTATATTTCATTCTTTTTATGATTTATAGGTATCTTACTGTGAGATAATTTTACATGTAATGGCAGAATATAGTTATGACGAGTACGAGAGACGACTGAGAGAGAAGAGAGGCAGTGAAAGAGAGTGCAGAGAGAGATGAGAGATGAGAGAGAAAGAGAGAGTGAAGTCAGAGAGAGACGCTAAACGTGTACGAGAGAGCAGTCCCAGTTACCTACCCTTTTTGTGCATTTTTCAATAGTGAAATCCTATTGGAATCAGTAATTATAATTCTAAGACTTGATAGAGCAAGCTGCATTCATTGTGTGGTGATAAGCATTTGAACATAGGTCTCAAAATTAAGCTTTATATAATTTATTTATGTTGTGTATATAAAGTGATATAATAGAATAAATATTTTACGTATCTCTTTTACAGTACGCTCTAGCTTGATTTGTTTTGATACGTGCTTGAACTTAGATGATGTATTCTTCTCTATCTTTAATTTGTTTCTCGTGTTCACTTTATACATATCATTATTGATAGTGTGTTTAAAGCTCTTATATAACCACATATGTTTTAATTGTTTTTTGTTCGCCTTTAATGTGCACCATTTCTTTTATAAATCGTATATTTTGTATTTTTATATAATGTATAACAATTGGTTTTGTAAATATCATTTGTGTAATAGCTTTTTGATTCGTGGTAAATACTAATAAATAATTTTGCAGTATGGACACGATGAGCAGTCTTTAATTATTACTATGTATCTAGTTTAAAGTAATCGCTGTTTAAATTCAGTTAGATATAAAGAACATTGATATAGCTATACGAGATAAAGTTCTAGGAGCGTCCTATATATTCTAAATCTCAAAGAGCTCGCGAAATTGCATTTTGTATCTGCACTCACACGTACTCTCAGGTCTCTATTCCTGAGATCTTGTATGAATTATTTTTATATAAATATTCTCAATTTCATCATTTATCTGTGATATTTGTAGCATATATCTCACAAATCACTTGTTTCTAATTTTTATTGTCTATATTGAGTGATTCTATGTTTATTATCTCTAAGTGATGGTGTTTTTTAATCCATAACTATTTTCTGAGAACTTGATATACTATTCTATATTTGTGTGTTTTATCTTGTCCAATATAGAAATACTCGCTTGTTGAGTGCTAATATATTTTCTTAAAAAGTGGGTTGGCTTGTGCATTATTTGATGCTCTAGATAGTGAGTTGTGAACGTAAAAAAATTTTGCATTTTTACATACTCCTGAGTTGGGGATAGAAAGGTAAGCTAAATCAGTCACAATTTTCGTTCTTATGAATATAGGATTGAATACCTCTTTTATCATATATCTCAACGTCCTGTAGATTATGATCCAGGTGAAAAAATGCCTATCTCGCTCAGAGTCGATTCAAGCTATTTCCATTGAACTCGTTTCGTATCTCAATTGGTGTCTCTCTTGAGTACTTGTCATAGACTTAGCTCTTAACCTTGAGTCAGTATACTCATAAGTATCTTGGTTCGTTCGCTCATGCAAATTTATACATCTATATGGTCGTGTTTTTGTTTATTGAGTATCTATTGTAATTTATTGTGTTTTACAATATATGATCTATAAGATTGTGTTTGTTTTTACTTATATATTACATAATATTGTTTTATAATTTATATTATTGTGTTTTTTTAGGTTTTTCCATATTATACATCCTATTTGTGTAGCTCTATATTTGATAACTCACACAATGATATTCTCTCCGTTTGTTATAGTATATTTTATTTATTATTGCTTATACTATAAGAATATTCGTATTTTTATACATGTTTAATCTACGTATTAATAGCAAGCTCATAAGTGGATATGGTGATAAATATCAGATTAATCAATCTCTATATCTTATCTTCTATATCGCTTTCGTAATAACCGAGTTTTTGCTGGTAGTGTGATAACTAATTGATTTGGTAGTAGCGTATGGCTATATTTGAGTACTCTCGAGGTTCATTTATAGTGTGTATATTACATTAATGCAACAAGACCAAGATTTCTTTCACGGTTTTTATTATGGTGTAAGTTCTTGTCATATTTAGTTTCTTATTTTAATTTATAAACACTCATGTTTCTGTTTTAATCGCCTGTAAGCTAGTAAAGTATGTATATTTAAGTGTATTTATTTCGCTGTATTTAGAAATTTGTTAGATAATGTGTCATTATATAACCCTGCATGTATATGGGCTCTAAGTATCGCTATTTAACTTATATGCTCTCATACTGTAGTATTTAATGTCAGTTATTAATTAGCATAGCAATTCTCTCTCGACGTTTTTCCGTTTTCCTTAGGTAAATCTCATTTGCATACGTGATACTATATCGAGAACTATGACCTCTGAATCATATGTAGCATTATTGAAGATTCAGAATGTCAGAAAGACGACGGTAGTATACCGGGACACGTAATTCCGGAGGTGTTTCTATATAATAGGAAGAAATCAATACCCTGGAAATTTCTCCGACGGAACAACAATGCACTCTAGCTTAGGTAAGAGTCTATGTAAGACAATAGTTATTTGATAATACATTATTTGAATTCGATATTCAATTACATGAGCACATGACGTTATAGTATCAGATTTGCAGTGTTCTCATTAGTGCTATGATAGCATAACATAGTCTCTAGGCGAGTCTACCCGCAATTCACTTAAAGCACGAATAAAACTCTCAGGTTAACGCTAACAATACATGTATAGAACAAAGTTCACACTTAACAAAGTAAAGTAACTAACATAGCATAACAAAAACGTAACCTATTCTACACTTTTGTTAAGCATATTTCTAAGACATATCAATGTTAATATTTACATTAACATTTGTAATATTTACAAAAATTTATCATACCTGTCTAATTATCATACAGACTTACGAATATATGCTAACGTAAAATTTTTTTACATTAATAGAGGAGCTACATAACATAACCCTGAAATTAGAATACTAATGTGACAACACAAACCTCATATATTTATGTACTCACTGTAAGGATGATATATTTGGGCTAGTCGTCACTTATAAGTTCCCGAGATTAAACTCTTTATTCTAGAGTAGGTGAATTTGTTATATTATATTCATTGCGAAATTACGCTAGATGGCTATACTAATGCAGCTTCAAGTTTGTAACTAAGTGAAAAACCTTTTGTATATTCCATTCAAAACATTATCACATAGTCATTTAATTCAGTCTAGTAAAGCAGAAGTGAATCTCATACCACCCAAGATCCTTTAGGATCTTGAAATTTCGGAACAAATGTCATATTGCTAGTATGATAATACCCTACCTATTGGAATAAGATATAAGAATTGTACATCGTTTCGTTATGTCATTAAGAATGTTTTCATTATTACTAACTAGTATCGCTCTGCTATCAAATATAACATCACTGTTCTATGAAATGACTATGAATATATTTGCGGTTAGGAGATCATTTAGACACACAATAATCTCATGCATAGGTCTAAATTAGTCATATATTAGTATTGATTTTAAGGCCTCACTGATTGCTAGATGTGGTGCCATTGGAAGAGATCAAAAGCAGAGACATCAATAGCGCTCTCAAGATAGAACTTTTATGTGTACTTTTATGTTTTATTATATTATCTTATATTTCAAATCATGTAGATTTAGTTTGAAACTCTAAAATAAGTGCTGTCGAAATTCAGCCTGAAGTACAATGCGAATTTTGTTAAAACTTTCTGGTGAGTCTTTGATGGGAGATATCTTGATTTACTTGGTGTAATGTGTATTACCAAATATGATAAATTTTGATTGATTTGTGTCGGAATCTATTTATATTTATAATTAAGTTATATTTATGTATCTTAATCTTAATTTTATAAGTGTTAATATATAATATTTTTACACTTATATATCTGATTATTATAAGCTAACTTAATTTTTATTGCAGTTGTTTGTTTGGTGAAGGTTGGGTATGAATCAGAATTCATATTAACTACTATATATTATATTTTGAATAAAATTATTAATATCATATAATCCACATAATAAACAGTATAAATATCATAGATATAATTCAATGAATTTAATTCATAATAATACCATCAATAATAATAATCACTTAACTACTAATCACTCTAATAATAATCTAAATACATCATTAACCACACTCATGTCTAAAGTTTGAGTTGATCAAATAATTTAAATAATACATTCTTGACATCATATAATAATATTAGATTGTGATGTAATTAATAATTAATTTATTAAATATTAAATTATACTTATATTATATATAAATAATACAAAATAAGATCAAATCTTTGATAATCATTACCCGTTATAAAATAAATAATAATATATGTTACTACAATAATTATTAAATATATTTACATAATATAATAATAATAAGTATACTACTACCTACATAACACTCACTACTCACTAAACTAACTACATAAACTCACCTAATAATAGTAATACTACCATCAATAATATAATACATGAGCATCAATCAATACCACTAAATAATAACCCTCAATAAATCTATATACACAATTCAATAAATTAGTAATATATATAATAATTAATAATAAGTATATATAATTAATATATATAATAATTAGTAATTTAATAGCAAATATGTTATACTTAATAATTATTATTATAATTGGTGCTATTACTACTGATATTAAAGTTGCAATTACTACTTACTTTATTACTATTATTACAACTATTACTACTGATACTACTAATACTATCTATATATAAATAAATTAATAATAATTAATTATAATAATATTTAATAAATAATTTATATTAATTATTAATAAAAATAAATATTATAATTAATTATTATATTTATTAGTATTAGATATAATAATAATAATAAAGAATAAATAATAAGGATTAAATTATGAAGGATTATAATTTAAAATAATAAAAATATACCTTAAGCTTAAATAATTTAAATTAAGTTCTTACTTAAACTACATATAAGTAAATATAACATTTGGCATATAATAAATTCTATTCTATCATACTCACTACATATATTATAATACAGCGCAACAATTTATTTCACATAACACATATATGCTCACTCACGCAATTATTATAGTCATAACTATATACACTAATATATTAAACTACTTAGTCGATCATGTTATATATAATGTAATTTATTGTATATAACATTATAATCAGAACATAATTTTACATTTCCTTACCTCTATCTATATATCTATTTATCTCTCTAGCTTCGGTATTATACATTATAACAAGTATGATAATCTTAAAACTATGAAGTTAATTTAGTGAAGCAATTACTCATCGAAGGATTTTGATGTTGACAAATATAATCTAAATATAATTGTTTTATATATTACTTAAATATTATAATAAAATAATTTATTTCATCTGCATAATTTATATTATTAATTATTCTTATTTATATTTAAATTATAATTATATTATTGATTATTATTTATTATATATTATTATTTATTTATTATTATAATATATTTATTTTACCATTACAAAGATCTCAACTAGATCAGTAATACTAAATATAATACGTCTGTCAGAACCATATCGCTTGCATGTTATCATCAAAACTAAAACATTGGCTAGGTAAATAATGTCACTCTAACCTGAACATATATATATATACATTACGTAGTCAAATCATTTATATAATAAAAGAACCAAGGGTTATTTACTGATTATAAAACTATACTGTTATACTATCTACTTAGAGAGTTGATGATGGTTATACAAATGAGGCTAGAATAAGCAGGTGGGACGCATATCGAAGTCAAAATTACTTCATAAATGTCATGATGTGAAAAAATGAATTAAATATTAGTTTATTGAGGGGAATAACAATAAAGACGGGTAATATCAACTTACATGAACATCTTGGTTTGCTTATATTGTTTTCTATAATCAATTAGGTTAATTGAATTAGCGGTTATCAAACAACTTTTACTAATGATATAATAGTTAGTAAATTGCTATGCGTATAAACATGTATGCAAACACACGTACAATACACACATACACACACACACAGCACACACACCACAACAAAATATATATATATATAATTATTTATATATTATATATATATATATATATATTTATATATTTAATATATATATTAATATATATATATATATTATATAATATATTTGATAGTTATCATTAATATATATTATATACCTATGAGTGTGTATATACTTAATATATATATATAATATATTATTCTAATCATTTATATATATATTATTATATATATATATATATATATATAATATATTATATATATATATATATTAGTTAGAGAGATGTTATGATTATATTAATGGTTTAAATAATTAATATATAAAGAATATATTTATACATTACAATTTTTAAGATATATATATGAAATATATATAGATATGTATTACATTTAAATTGCTTTTAATAAATATTATTTTTTGTTTATTTTCTACGATTTAAGTCTGTGTGTTTATTTCAGCGGATGTGTGCTGTGGAATATAATTTAGGCATCTCCTCGTTTCTATATTATTTTTCTTTTTACACAGTATAAATATTATAAAATTATTTCTCATCAATCATAATATCACTAGTTTTATAATTTTAGTTATAAAGTGTCAAGTATTAATATTATATTTTTAATATATATTTCAGTCTCTTATTGTCTAAGGTATAATATATTTATAGTATATGCCCTATCCTCTTACAGGCTATATATTCACTCATCGAGAGAGCTAGCAGCTCACTCTGAAGACATCAGAGGAAAATCGGATAAGTATACTCACAACTCTCATCCTCGGTCCTCTATGTCACAAGACGCTACACGCGACTTTAACCTTTAAGCGCTTCATCTCGTCTCTCAAGTTTCGTATATGACATTTCTCTTTAGGGTCTATCGACTTATAGATTTCTCACTCAGTGCTATTATTAGGTAGACAAGTTGAGTTTCAAATCATGACGAGTGATACTCACGCTTCGTTATCCTCTGTTCTATAGTGTGTACATTACGTGAATAACTAAGGTGTATAAATAATATACTCACATTAAATAGATGAAGAGTATAATAAATATATTGTGTAACATTTCAACAAGGAGATCCTCGAAACAACATATTGGAAAGATTTCAATATTAAAAGCAGAATGGTAGATTTATTATGAAGTTGTAAAATGTAGCAATCACAACACAGATCGATCTACTCAATAAACCTCATGCTAATAATAGACGGATATAGTTTCTTGTTCCAGTCTATACAAATTTTTACAAATATTTACAAATGCTAGTGCAATACTAGCAATTTTACCTATGTCTTCCTGCTACAGGTATAAAGAAGCTTTTCACAACGCAATTAAGAATTTCTGGTTCACAGTATCCTATGTATAAATAGGCTAATACTCGATGTGTAATACTGACTATATCTGTTAATTGCTCCTCCCTCTTCTTCTATATCATTATGTAAAATATTGGAAATCATAACTCATCTATAAAATGATATATCATCATATTTGGTTCTATTCGAGTAATCTCTATACTCACTCATCATGCCGCGAGCGATTAAATTTTAATTTAGGTACAGAGTGATATGATAGTAATTTTAATAAATATATATCTCCACCTTATATTTATTTCTCTAATAAGAAGATAATTATAAATATTTTAAAACATCCAACTTTAATATATATATTATATATTATATATATATATATATATATAATATATAATATATATTATAATATATTATATATTATATTATACTATTATCATTATTATATATATATATATATTAATTAGTATATACTAATATATAATATATATTAATATATATATATATATATATTATATATATATTAATATCATATAATATATAATATATTAATAATATAATATCTATATACTAACTATATTATATATTAATTTTTATATATCTATATATATATATAATATATTATATGTATATATATATAATATAAGTAATAACGATTTTTTGTATCTGACGCCTCTCGCCGTAAATATAAAATTTATATTATAGATAACATAATCCATATCGTTGATAATTGTATATAATACTCTATTAAATGATTATAATAATATATATATAATCGTCTATTGATTATTTATAAGAAAGCAGAATTAAGGATGTAAATAATAAGGAATAAAGGGTGGCGATTTAAACTTGTTAGAAATGCACTTAAACTTTATATTTTTTATCATCTTATATATATATTTATATTTAATATTATAATATTAATATATTAATAAATATCGTAATTTATATATATTATATAATTTATATATATTATAATTATATTAATATAATATATATATATAATAATAATATATATATATTTATATATTATAATATTAATATATATTATTTCATATATAATATATATATATATATATATATAATTATATATCTATATCATGTCTATCATTTTAATTTCCCTAACTTGCCAAATGTTATTCTCACATCTCATAGAACAAATAGTGACATTTTGAGTTATACTTCGTACCGAATGATAAGACTGTCGAGCGGTCATCACTACGCTCGATAAAGTCTATATCTCAGTTTATGCGCTTTACCGCTCAGAAATCGCACTGTCCTTGCCGCAGCTTCGCATATTAGGTAGATTAATGATAGCTTGCTAGTATCGATTATGTACTGCTAACTAGTTAGTTAAGCATAGAATATGGGTCGATTGGATATTATAGAGCGTAGTCTCTCCGCTTTAGATATAGTCCGAGTGACTCGGAGTAGCTATTGTATGCTCGAGTCGTATATGGGGGGCTCAATCTGATAAGAGGTTATATAAATATATTAAATTTTACGAGTTATGAAGGCTACAACGTTATAGATATACACGTTAATGGTGGTTATCTAAACCTGTGTGTAACAAAGAAGTTTGATTGAATTAATTTTATAATAATATAGAAAGGGATCTAGACTCGATTACACAATTATAAAGATTATAGTGATAAGATATACACGCACGAGGATGTTGATTTTCACTGTATATTCACATGAATTCTGATAGCGAGAGAGTTAACTAAATACAACTCGAGAGTGATATCAAGACTATATAAGACTGAATATTTTACTGAGCGCACGAGAGATATAGAGTGTCTGACACCGATTTCTCTATATCACTCAAATTGTAACTTCAAACTATGAGATAGCAATAAGTCAACATATCTCTTTCATCATATCATCCAGTAGTCAATTAATATATTTTACAACTAACTTCCATTATATTATAATTATATCAATAGACTTCACAATTATATTCTTACAAATAAGCTTCCTATCGTGAGCATTTGTATTACCATATATGTATGAAAACCTATACACCCCAATACACCTATATATTATCGCTTATACTATCCTAGTACTATCTCATAGATTCATCTCTTTAAATAATCTTAATATCATACTCAGCTTATTATATTGCTAAATCCATATAACTCATAAGCACAATTTATATTCTTCTTTCTCACTACTAATTTTATCATTCAATCATATTTTGGTATACATAATGTAAAAATTTGATCCACACACCTCACTCACTGCACTTTTACTATGTGTGTGTGCTGCTCCGTATGCTTTGTCATCATCGCATTCGAGTGCTCGCTTTCATGGCGCAATCACCAAGTGTGCTCCTTTACTCACGCGCAATATAGCTACAGTGCATATATTAACCCCTTCGACTATGTAAAGATCACTTCGATTTTGAAAACTAATTCCCCTATAATTCCTACCTGTCTATCCTTCACTATCACTCACTTGTCTCACCACATACATCCTATGTAAGGATGTATACATGCTATATTTACGAGCTTCTCCTCCATCCCCGGTTCATATCTAAAAATCCGCAGTTTTATCTCTCACGTCAAGAATCAACTTCTTACCTATATCTTTTCACATTTTCAAACGCTTTTGAAATTGAGCTTTGATTTTCAACGTATCATTTGTAACCATCCACTCAAGAGATAAATAGAAATGATTGTAAAACCGAACCCCTTTTGTTATTTCTTTGTTAAATGAATGCGTAATGTATAAGGTGTCAGGTAGTAGAGCATTTTACCAGCCTAAATGTTTTAATGTTGTTAGAGCATGCAGCGAATATTTTAGATCGTACAGACGTTTATTGGTGTTAGTGAGTATTATCTAATTATGTGGGAATAATAATATAATAATTAATATAATAATAATAATAATATAAATAATAATTATAATAATAATTACTTTGAAAATATAATATAAAATATTAGAATTAATACTAATATAATATTTATTTGATGTTGATTTTTAACTAGAATTTTATGACAAATTATATAAATTTTATTACGTGGAAAATATCCACTATGAACTTTAAGTGGCTGCTATCCAGAATAAGTTTATGTGAAAAGGTTACTAAGGGAACGGGGGTGGGTCAATAATATAATAAAAGAAGTACTTACAGTACATTAGTGAGCTGCTGTGAATCCCAATATTGTGTCAACTCTGAATCTGCGGTACTTGTTCACAGATGTGATCAGTTAGAAGTTTTTCTTCGAGATTTGTAAGGAATCTTCTTTGGTGTTTGAAGGTCCCCAAACCGGATCTTTTAAATGACACCTCATGTACTTGTTGATTATTTTACTCGCTCTGAAGATAAAAGGGGAAACAGTTGAAGGGGAAAGTCAGTTCGAGCATACATGAAATAGTTACCGCACCACTAACTACTTATGGAGGTCACAGTACATCTACTAGAGTCTTTAATTTAATGCGACATTTAAAACCCTCCCATCCAATCCAAATATTGCTGCAATTGTCAAAAAGAGGGGTGAAGCAAAAACTGCTTCAAGTAAATAAACTAAATATCAAACTAAATAAGCTAAAGAACATCTTCAAAAATCAGACTAAAGTGGTATATTTTCGGTTCTCCGGTTCAAGTGGGAGCTGTGTTTTTGTGTAATATAGCACAGGATAATAAATTCTATATAATCACGACATTAACACCTCACCAATTCAATTAGGTTAGTGAAATCTCATTTACATTTTGTAATTCGTGAATGAATACTCAATAGGAAATTTAATAGGGCTATCGATATGTAGGTACGACTCAGGGTCATTGTGACAGTGAGATAACGGTGGATGGTGTGTCTTGAGTGTTAGCAAGTGAACACTATGTACGTTAAATAGGATCTTAGATGCCTATTAAGATATATATAGAGAAGTGATATAAGTATATGAGCACATAAAATGAAATAATTTATAAATGTATAATAAATAAAATGTTTTAAAGAAAATTAAAAGATAAATGAGAACTTTATGGGAAACAAAATAATTTATAATTTGCATAAAATGACCCGACTCTTTACTTTGGCATTTATAAAAGTGATACACACTGCTACAAAGGGAGGTAATAAATATATTAATTAGTGAGCTATATTAATATTAAGTTTACTCAAAAGAGTATAGTAAAGTGTTAAAAACGTAGACTTATAAAATAATTTGCAAATATTACATAGCATTTCTGTCACTATATAAAAAATATAAATCAAAGTATACTCTATGTGACGCGTTTAATATTGAATGTGAATATTCCCTCGTGTGAAATTTGAGTAAGAGTACGCCGTAGTATTTTATTTGTTTTAAGTATAGTTTGAGGCACTAGAACAGAGTTCATCATATAGACTAACTAATACGCACATGGAGATTCGTGAATACTAATTTTAAATAGATGGTTACTAGTTGTGGGATAGTAATGCAGCAACTATATACTGAGTGACGAGTAAGTGTGCTTTGAATACTTGTGCATTATGTTTTCTAAGTATGAATAGGTTTCAAACAAATCTGAGAGATAAGATGTGTGATAAATTTTGAGTTGTATTATGTTGGATTTATATGTCGTGAGATAAACTTATGGCATTTAATATATGCTAAATGAGATAGATGCAACTGTTCCGATAAATACGTTAACTTGGAGATATAACAGCTACTCAGGAGGTATGGAGCTATCTAGTATGTACTTTATGATAAGAATAGTTGTTGTTGCTAGCGTTCTTCACACAATTATATCAGATTAAGTATACGGACAACTTGTAATAGAGGAACTAGGTATAGAGAAAGAGAGCATCTATAGTCGAATGACGTAGACGTACGCTCCTGTTAAAATGTAGTTTGGTCACATGTTTTAAAAATACGTTTAAGCTGTGATAAAATTACTTGATAAATTTCCAGAGTGTGATCAAGAGACTAATATGGGGCAAGTACAAATTCTTTAACTCGACTCGAAATATGTAGCCGTCTTCTTGTCAAACTTTTTTAGAGTCGATTTATTAATTAGAAAGATTGTGAAGTGATTTAGAGTATCGCAAATAATAATACTCTCGCGTGGTGGATTCTGATTAGTGATAGGAGTATATCTACAAAAGGTGTGAATTCAAATATAAAAAATAAGTATTTGTCTCTAATTGGATGAAAGGTAAAGCAATTGGTTTAATGTATGAATACCTAAAAACATTGTATTATGTTTTGTAGCAGAGTATGGCTTCGTGACAATAGATGTGGAATAGGGCTCTCAGCAGTTTTTTTAGTAGTATTGTCTCTCTCGGGTATATGTATAAGATCTATACGCTGTTTAGATATAGACGTGGGTGGATAGCCTCTTTGTGTTGAACTCGTGTGTGTATGTTAACATGGGATATTTACGTGTTTCTTAAAAGCAGGAATATGCATGGTTGTGGTGTTGTGAGTAGTCAGGATTTAGCTCTCAATTATACCAGTTCTTTTTTAAGTATCAGGAGATTCGCTGCATCTGTGTATATATGTCAAGCGTTTAATTGTATAATCGGCTAAAAAAACTCTCTTCCTTGGAACTACGTTAACGACAAGTAGATATTTTCCATTTGATGACAGTGATAGATATTTTAAAAGAAAACTTCATATTCTCTCTAAGTGATTATGGCACTGTTTATATTCAAGATATTTTATAGAGAGTAGAGGCAATTCCTTGTCTCAATAGCACTCAAATAATTTCTAATGTTATGAGTGACGGAATAGGGCTCAGGATGGACTCACAAGGTATGTCGGGTGGCTTTTTGGCTCATCTCTAAACCTCTCGAGTGTGTGTAGCTGAGTTACGGTGTACTTACTTGAGCTTTTAGAGGGTTATGTAAAAAATATCAATAATAATAATTTATTCAGGAGTTATTTAAAAGACTTCGTAACCTAAGGGAAGAAGAGTAATATATAATTGTGTATAGCTCAGTTAGTTTTAAATATCTTAAAATTGTTTTAAAGAAAATATAGCAAAAGTTAGATTATAATTATGATTATTTTATTTGCTGTCTAACTAGTAGTCTAACGCATACAAAGTGAAAACTTATAGATTATTCAATTATGAGAATATCTCATAGTATGATCAGAAAAAGATATATAGTGAGATCTACAAATGGTTTAGTGTTAGAGATACAGACGTGTGCGGAGAGCTAGGTCATTAGATTATAACTAAAGATATAATATATTTTCTACATTTATACTGCGTTTGAAAGGCGTAAGTATATACTCATAATATTATTTTAGTTATATTAATATTTCCACTTTAATATTAATTTTTTATAATATAGATTTTTCCTTATATATTTTTTAAAATTGTTTTTTTTTTTATATATGGACATTAGAAAATAAACTTCAATATATAAATCAAAAAAAACTTTTTTTATATGTAAATAAAACATATATATGATTTTAAAACGAATAAAACAAAAAACAGAAATAAATGCAGATATAGTTATTTTTTGTGTTTATGATGTGGATACACTAAAATTATGTACTTTTGAGAATAATATAGATCTTAGAATAAAGAGTGATCAATTGTAAAGGATAGAGAAAGTGTGTGCTGGATAGGCAGTTTTGTATTGTATCTTTTTATTTGATATTAAAACTTTTTGATTTATATTATCCTATTTAAACTTTAATTGATTTTACTGTACTTTACGTGAGCATTATGAGGTAATAGTATTCAAATAATAAGCCAAAATTTATTTACTCTCGTTATTATTTTTACCATCATAAATACGACAAAAATATATATACTTGTTAGTAACACACAAGCTTTAAGATGATGTTTTTTAAAATATATAGTAGTAATAAAATGGGAGAAACAAAAATAGGATTAATTTTTATATAAACTTAAAGAGGAAGACTCGAGTGATACCTGTGAGAAGAAACAAAAAATACTATAAAATGCCAAGTGAGGGGATTGTGTGCTCTGTGAATAGATATTATTATATAAATTGATGGCAAAATCCGAGTAAGTTATGCTTAAGCCAGGCTCACATAAGAATTTCCACAGTGGGATATCACGCTCGAGTCACTCGTATGCTATTCAGATACAATATGAGACGTATAGGAAGGGTGCGATTAGGAGCAGTTGCAGTTAGTGCGATTGTACCTCGATGTATTGACGCAGATGTGTGGTCTGACGCGCTGCTTGGTTACTAGTTTGTCACTGACTTTGCATTCTCTACAGCTGGGTGTTTAGGGTTAAATACATAAACATGTGACAATAATTTTATAGTATATATTATCAGTATTTAAAAAAACATTACAAATGAATAGAAAATTATAGTAAAAAACATATAAAAACTCGATACAATAGTGTTAATAGCACATAATAAAAATATCTAACAATTAAATAATAAAATTATAATTTATAAGAGAAAATTAAAACACATAAAGTGATTTAATAAAAAATAGAAAACATTAAATATAACACAAATAAAAATAAAGTATTTTTGTGTTATTTACAGTGTATACTCTATAAACAATACAATGTTGGTGTTATTTTGTATGTAGATATCAAATATGATGGTTTCTCTATAAGATATAATAATATGAATACAAAATGACGAATCATAGTAATCAATAGCGAAGGGTGCTTATGAAGCAAGATATATTGATATTTTACTCTATGCAGATATTAACTGAGAAATTACTTGATTATATATCTGATTTTATATACGCTGAATAAATTAACATAGAGCTCTTTTAGGCAAGTGTAAATAAACTAAGACTATAAAAATAATTTTTTTTAATGTGATAAAAAATATATTTAAAAAGGATCTATATCGTCTCACGTATAACAAAAACAAGGAAATAGATATCGATTAAATAGATAACCATATAACAACAATTACTTATATATACATATTTTAAATATAAAAGTAAATTAATAACATATATTAGTTATTACTATTGATAATAACACAAACAGTAAATATCTAACAGTATTATAAATCTCGTGATGTGGTATCTACTACACAACACACACTATGATCTAGTAGTATGTAAAGGAATAGCAGTCATAGTTGATATTAGATTAAGTTGATGTCAATATCAGCATATAGAATTAATAAGTAAAAGTTGTATTTTTTAGGTATAAATGTTAAATAGTCGCACGATGTTATTAGGAGAGAGTGATTTATGCGCTCTAGGTATATTAAATGTAGAATTAATGTGTGTAGTAATAGAGAAAGGTTAGTAGAGCGAGAAGAAATGGAAAAAGTAAGTTTTAGGAGATGATATTGAGTAGAAGAAGAGATTATGCTGAATTGTTCAGAAAAAGTTAAAATGCAAAAGTAGAAGTAGCAGTGAGAGAAAACAGCATGGGGCAGGAGTGGAGAGTAGGAGGAAAGAAGAGCTTTGTTGTACTGATTTACTGATTTACTGGCTTTAGGGTATGTAAAAGGCAAATTTTTTTCAGTTATAAACATAAAATGAATAAACTTTTTAGTAAAACGAAAATGTTTAAAGCAAATAAAAAAATAATAAAATTTTTATAGTAAAAAACATAATGTTTAAACAAAATAAATAAAAGTTTTTGAGATATTGTATACAAAATATGACTTGAATCAATCATCAATAGATCAACTGATCAATAGATCAATAGATCATTGGAAGGATAGTAAGGTGGCTGGAAGGCAGTTTGTTTCCTGATTTTACTGATTTCCTGGTGTTAGGTAACACCTCTCTGGATTTACTGATTTACTGATTTACTGATTTACTGCTTTAGGGTATGTAAATAATGCAAATTTTTACGTTATAAACATACTTTACCCAGCAAATTAAACAAAAATTAATAAAGATTTTTTAAATATATAGATTCTTTTTGAATAAAAATAAATAAAACTAAATAAATAAGTAAATAAATTAACTTTTACAAAATATTAAACTAGAACTTTCAAATTTAGAAAGCGAAATGTATATATTTAATATGAACGAACTTAGGAAATTGCAAGACCTGTGGCCAATTGACTTGATTATATATATATATATATGATATATAATATATATATATATATATAAATATATAATATATATATATATATATATATATATATATATATATATATATATATATTTTTATATATTTAGTTAGTTAGTTAGTTAGTTAGTTAGTTAGTTAGTTAGTTAGTTAGTTAGTTAGTTAGTTAGTTAGTTAGTTAGTTAGTTAGTTAGTTAGACACAACTATTCTCAGATGAATTTGTGAGGTTCATTAGCCAGGTAGGTAGTTAGGTAGTTAGTTAGAGAGAGTATTCCTATTTATATGTGTATGTCTATGTGTATGTATGTATATGTAAATGTATGTGTGTTTCTTCCCCTTCATGTAACAGGTGTTGAACTGTAATTCTTGTTAGTGCAAGAACACTGACCTTGTGCCAAAGCGAAGCACGGCTGGTGCTTTGCTCAACTTACCCTATGCACAACCGCTATTCGTGGCAGCGGATACCTTACCCCTTTAGGCTTAACTGATAATTCCTTTGTGAATAGCTTAGTTTCACAGTGTGTATGCAACGCACAAAAGCTTTGTTCAGCGCTCATAAATTTTTATAAACCTGACAGCTTGGAAGCGAGGGTTCAAGACAAACCTAAATTAGTTTGAAAACAAAATGTAGTGTTTTTTGTTTAATAGCTTTGTACTTTCAGCAAATAAATTTATCACAAATCTTCCCCGCAACATGTATTTTACGTCATAAATTTTTAAACCTGTCAAGGTTGAAGTGCGGGTTCAATACAAAGGAATTAAATCTCCCTTCTTACAAAAAGTCATAAATTTTTAAACTGTCAAGTTGAAGTGAGGGTTCAATACAAAGAATTAAATCTCCCCTTCTTACAAAAAAGTCATAAATTTTTTAAACCTGTCAAGTTGAAGTGAGGGTTTAATACAAAGGAGAAAATAGCTTTTCTTAAAAAGTCATAAATTTTACGTTATAATTGGCAGCTGATACCTTACACCTTTGGTTTAAAGATATTAGATTTTCTTTTCTCTGGTTCAATGGTCCCTTCTGCTTATACCCACCCTCCTTCCTCTTCTCCCTCTATTTCCCCCCCTCTCTCCTTCTCTCCCCTATTTTTCCCCCCTCATTTTATTAGATAGAGTCTAATGCCTGCACTTGTCAGTTGAAGACGTGTGCTTGCTTCGCGGTCTCTGCGAGGGCTGGACGGGCACGAAAGACGCCGGCGAAACATACATGCGTGCGCGCGCATACTTACGTATACATATTTAATATATACTATATATATAATATAAGTATATATTATATTATATTTATATATATATAACTATATAATTATATATATATATATATATCATATAAGCGGGGTGCGGGGCGGGGGGTGCGGGGTTGGTGTGCGTGTGCGCGTATGCGTGTATTCTCTCTTGCATGAACGGATTCTCTAAGCATGTACGTATTCTCTAAGCATGTACATATTCTCTAAGCATGTACAATATATATATTTATATATATATATATATATATATATATATATTATATATATATATATATATATATATATATATCTATATATATATATATATTCCCAGTTCAGGATCCAGTTCCTGGATCCTGGAACAACACCCCATTCCAGAAATCCTGGAATTACTAAATTTCAATCAGTACTTTCCATTTTTTTTTTTTTTTTTTTTTTTTTTTTTTTTTTTTTTTTCTTTTTTTTTTTTGTTTTCCCAAAATTCCTGGAAACTGGAAAGGACTTTCCAGAATCCTGGAATCCTTCGGATTCCAGGATTTCCAGATTTCCATACCCTCGAATATTCACTTTAATACTTATATTAATATATTATATATATATATATATATATATTATAGTATATATTATAATATATTATATATATATATATATTATTATATAGTATATATATATAATATATCATATATATATATATATGACGACATTTTATAAGTGGTTGACTCCGGTAATATTAGGTTAATAGCAGTTAATTAGGTTAAAGTTTGGTCAGGTTAGGTAGGTTAGGTTAGGTTAAGTTAGGTTAGGGTTAGAGGTTAGGTTAAGTTACCCAACCTTTGAGTGACCTTTGCAACATATCGTTCTTAAGGTGATACATTAAATTATTATTTTCTGCTCCTGGAGTCAACGCTTATATAGCCATACTATATATATATATATCTATATTATATATATTATATATTTATATATATATATATATTATATATTATATATATATATATATAATATATATATTATATATATATATATATATATTACTATATATATATATTTTATATTACTATATATATATTATATATAAATATATATATATATATATATATATATATATATTATATATCATATATATATATATATATATATATAATAGATAGTATAATATAAATATATAATATATATATAATATATATATAATATTCATATATATATATATTATATATATATATATATTATTATATATATATACACGAGGATGATTTGGTTTTGTGTGACGAATCTGAAAAGAGTTTGAGGGGATTGATAGAGAGATTTGGCAGGGTGTGTAAAAGGAGGGGTTTGAAAGTAAACGTAGATATTAGTAAGATTATGGTTGTGAGTGAGGACAGTCCTCGGTGTTAAGTTATGTTAGATGATGAGCAACTGGAACAAGTGTCTGAGTTTAAATATTTAGGATATATGTTGGATGAAAAGGGAACGGATGATACAGAGTGTAGTAGGAAAGTTGTGAAATGGCAGGAAGGTACTGGTGCAATTAAATCGTAGGTGGATGTGAAGGGACTAAGTCTTGAGTGCCCTAGGGTCTTACATGAGGGCATGCTGTTACCTGTACTAATGTACAATAGTGAGATTATGGTCTGAAATAAGAGGTATAGGTTAGTGTTGGCCGAGCACCTGATTTTTGAGCACAGCACCGCTCCGCACCGGGAGGTAGTGAACCAGCGTTGCCACGCACCACACCGGACCGTCTCTTTTGCAATGCACACCCGCACCACACCGCATCGAGAGCTAACCACAGCGCACCACACCTCACCGACATATATATGTATAGATATATAATATATATATATATATATATATATATATATATATATATATATATATATTATATATCAAAAAAAGTGATAGATATTGTAAAATATATATATATATATATATATATATATATATATTTTTATAGTTAACACCACCGCTCACGGGCAGAGCCCTAATCTAGGAGGGGGTGTGCCCAATTTTTAAGTCTGAGCAAGACGGAGTCAAGAAAGAACGGCTCACACTCACACGCCCGACCAGTGACGAACCCGGGTCTCTCGCGTAGTTGGTCGAGTGCTCTACCGTTGATTTACCGAACTCTATGTGATGTTTCATCCATTCCTTCTTGAATTATGGGAAGAAAATCTTCATATGAGCCTACTGCGCCGAATATATCCATTCTTCATATGATCTTATATGTCACTTTATCCAAACTTCACTTGCCAGAATTACACAATGCATTTTTATATTTTACAAGCATAGTTTAAAATAATTCAAAAGAACTGAGGTGAAAATTTTGTCACTCCTCCATTTATTTCAGATAATTTCGTTTTGTATTTTTTTAACTACTTGAAAAGAATCATAGCAAAAATTTTGCAGCTCCACCACTAAAATTTTATTTAAATGTAAAATGTTGTTTCTATCACTTAAGTTTTAAAGGCAAATTTATTAATTTGTTAAAGTTTTTATTTCAATAATAATCTGGCCAGGACCACTAACTATCAAAAAATTCATTTTCTGATCCTGAGACTATTCAAACTTTAGCTGAAGCTCTTGCATCTTTCAATATTCAGGCTTCTTCTCTGGTGTTTTTCTGTTTCTTCTCTATTTTCTTCCTTTCTATTTTTTAATGCGTCCCTCTTCGACGACAGTCGGATCATATATGTTATATGATATATTGTTATATATTGTTATATGATATATTTATATATGTTATATGATATATTATACATATATTGTTCTCTAGGATCAAGAGTTTCGGGGCCAGAAGGAAGAAGATGCTGGTCCAACTGACAGGGCAAAAACCCTACCTGGGAGAGGTAATATATATATATATATATATATATATATATATATATATATATATATATATATATATATATATATATATATATATATATATATATATATATATATATATATATATATATATTATATATATATATATAGGATGGACGTGAGGGGAGAAATGAAAGAGAAGAGACTGAAGTACAACGGAGAAGAAATCTGAAGACTGAAGGCTGCAAGAACTTCTAAATAGCGTCTAAATAGCTTTCAGCAGTCAAGATGAGAAGGTTTTTGGAATGAGGATCTGGCCAGATTATTGTAGCAAAGAACTCAATACATTCTTACTACATACGTAGACCTTTTTTATAGAAAGAAGAATAATTATTTAATATTTTGGCAAATTTAATTGAGGAGTTCCAAAATTTTTTGACAGATTTCTTCATATAATTTTAATAAGAATATAAAATATCATAAAATTTTATTTGAAATCATAAATGGGGAGCGACAAAATTTCGGAATTTCTATTTCTTTTGGATTATTTAATTTAAGAAATTGAACCTTGGATTGTTTACCGTGATTGTAATATTAATACACAAATTGCACTAAATTATTCTGGCCAGATGAGTTTGGATAAAGCGACACATCGGATCATATGAAGAGGGACCTCTTCGCTTGGCTATTAAGGGCAGGGAACCCCTAACTTCAATTTGAATAATAATATATACAGTATAAATAGGGGATAGGGCTAGCAACCCGGCCTTTTACTTTTCTGCTTGTATTACTCTTGGACCAGCGTTGGAATCTTGGGAACTCGGAGCACACGATTTTCTGGGGGCTCTGGGAGACGAGTTTCGATGCCAAATGGAAGAAGATAGCTCCATTGAAAGGGTGAAACCCTACCTGAGTGTATAACTCAAGGAATAGCATCAGAAACCATCGCGCCGAGAAATAGTTTCTCAGGGTTCTCTAGGATCAAGAGTTTCGGGGCCAGAAGGAAGAAGATGCTGGTCAAACTGACAAGGCGAAAACCCTACCTGGGAGATGGTAAATAAAAAATAAATAAATAAATAAATAAAGCTATATATATATTTATTTTATAAAATTGTATGTTCATATTTATAATATATATATTAAAAAATTAATTATATATATTATATATTACTACTATTATTATATATATTATATATATATATTTTATATATATATATATATATATATATATATATATATATATATATATATATATATATATATATATATATATGTAATGAGAGGGAAGTAGCGCTCCTGAAGCGATGAGATTACCCACCACTGGACATATATGGAGTCTTAGGGTACACCCCGTTTCACTCCAGTGCCCAATGATTCTCCCCTTTTGAGTTCATATCCATGTTCTTCTTACATTGGAGTAAGCTCTCCCTTATCACACGCCATAAAATACAATTGCAAACAACACTTACCTCTTGAAAATAAAATAAAAAATTATATAAAATGACAGTCACGCGATTAGTCTCGGACAAGCCTATAGGGGTGGCTTCCAAATATAACCCCTAATCCACCCTAACCCCATCACCATTAAAGGCCAATGACGGCCTCCTGTGATGGAGTTGGTGCTGTCACGGAATTGCCGGCCTGTTTTGATGTACGGTCTAACTGCTGCATAAATTTCTGCAACCTTCTCGGTTTTAAATCTAATTTTCATTTTGTTGAACATCACCTCTCCTCCTCTAAACCTCATCTTCTATTCCTAACCGAAACTTAGGTTTTTGAGCGTTGTGACTTCAAGTTCTACTCTGCTGACTCCTACTGTTTCTTCCCTCAATTTTCATCCAAAGGAAATTGTGCCAATGTGTGCAATGACGTTGGATTTTTCCGAATGGCTTAAGCTAACCTGTCATAATAAATTATAACGCATTTTCTCTCTCTTCTTCACATTTCTCTGAACTCGTCATTCTTGATTTCAACGTTCACCACGGCCAATTGCTTTCCTCTAATTTTCAAGATAAAGTTGAACTTGCTACCACTTTTCTTTCCAGAACTATCTCGAGCAGTTAGTGCAGTTCCCTACTCGTATCTCTGATCGTCATTAAGATGTACCCAACATTCTAGACCTTTTCCTAATCTCTAATCCTTTTCCATATTTTGTTAAATTCTTTCCTCCACTGGGTTCCTCCGACCCTTCTCTTATCTCTGTTTTTTGTTCAATCTCTTCAAGTCTACGGCGAGAAAACATATTTGGCACTTCTGTGCTGCTAACAGGTCGGACTTGCGGTCGTTCTTCTTTGACTTCTCATAGAATGACGACAGCTTCCATGGAAAGAGTCCCTGGAAGAGTGCAAGGCGCGAGCTACTTGTCTCTGGCATGGAGGCGTGCACCCCATGATCTTTACCTTCAACTGAACCTAGATAACCTTGGTTTAACTCTGCTTGTTCTCATGCTATTAACCACAGGGACGCTGCCTTTAGAAATTACTGTCATCTTCAAATTCCAGAAACCCTTGCAACTTATATTTCATTCCAAAATCGTGCAGAATTTATTCTCCATGACACTAAAAAAAACTCTTTTCTTAGTAGAAAATGCAATAATCTTACTGGCTCCTCTTCCTCATGTCCTTTCTGACATTTTTCATAAAATGTTAATTCTTAACTTTTCCGTCAGCACAACTGCCCTTTAACCTTCCACTAAAGCTGAACTCTTTCCTCAAACCTTTGCTTCTAATTTCACCTTAGACGATTTCATTACTATTCTTTCTTCTCTACCTCCCTTCAACGTATATATATGATAATATTGTAATTTCTTCAAAAGGTGTTATTTCTGCTTTTTCAAAGCTTAACACTAAGAGGTCATACGGTTCTGATGGTATTCCTTCTGTAGTTCTCAAAACTTGTGCTTTCAAGCTTGCACTTTGCCTTGTTAGATTATTCCATCTCGGTCTTTCTACTTTGGCCTTCCTTTCTTGCTGAAAAGGTGCTCCTGCACCAAAAAAAAGGGAACCAGTCTCAATCCTCCAACTATCTCCAAATCTCTCTAACTTCTGTTATTTCTATAATCGAATCTATCCTAGCAGGAAGATTTGCAAACACCCCAATTCTTCTAATTTGATTGCCAGTACGGCTTTCGTAAGAATCGCTCTACTGGCGATCTTCTTTCTAGTCTTTTTAACTCTGATCACCAGTACGGCTTTCGTAAGAATCGCTCTACTGGCGATCTTCTTTCTAGTATTTCTGTTTCTTGGTCCTCTTTCCTTCAGTATTTTGGTGAATACCACCGTTCATCCTTTAAATCTATAAATAGATGTGTTACTCATGGTTCTGTTTTATTCCTAACTCTTTTTACTTTTCATAAGAGACCTCTCACTATTACTTCATCACATATCCACTCCTATGCCAACGACTTCACCCTTCATTACTCCCCTCATTTTGACAGAGGTCCTTTTCAACAACAATTAGCTCACGCTAGGAGGCCACCCTTGGATCAACTAGCATCTGATCTTTCTCGAATTTCTTTGGGATATTGAGAACAAGGTTGTTTTCAATTGCTCAAAAATTCAGTTCCTCCACCTTTCCACTCCACATAATCTTTCACACAGCTATAACATATTTTAAAACACATAACTCAAACCTTCGTCTGTCCTTAATACTCTTGGGTGTTTATTTTTCTCGTAACCTTAATTGGAAGGTTCATATTACTTCTCTTTCTAAATGGTTTGGTATTCTGAGGCGTATTCAGAATTTCTTCACGCCACCTCAGTTATTTGATCTTTATAGGGGTGTCGTTGGACCCTGTATAGAGCATGCCTCACGCATCTAGAGTGATTCCACTCACACTGCTCCTTGAGTTTCGAGAACCATAGATGGGATACCGTTCAACTGCAAGCTTGCTTAGTATTATGCTAGTTCAGAAAAAGCAGAAATGAAACCTTAAGAAAGAGGTGGAAGAGGGTGGAGAAGGAGAAATAGCTCCGGAATTATCTGAAGCGGAATTGGAGGCAAAGGTATGAGAAAACTGTTAAGTTTTAGCAGAAGATAAAGACATCTTTAGTACCCGTCAGGAGAAACTAAAGTAGAGGATGAGGAAGAAACAAAGATTTATTTGGCATTTTTTGTAAAATGTCAAGAGCATGAGGGAAATCAACCAAATAAAGAAAACTTAGTTTTTTTATACGGCGAAAGAGTTCTTATTATTAAGTAGGATAAATTTAGCACAATTCCGGGATCTAAAATAAGAAACAACATTTCGAAGAGCGACCATGATTCCTGAAGTCAGAATACCTGTGGCTAATAGCATAAGAACGGGCAGAGTTATACCTACAATAGTTTCTAAAGTTTAAGTTAAAAGGAAAGAACATGGAATGTGCAGCTTTTTGCCAGAGAAAATGAAAATTAGAATAAAAAGTGCAATTGTTGCATATAGAAAATAACTCCCGCAGCTTGAATAAAACTCCCAGCTTCTTCTTTAAGGCCACCTTAGCAACTGTTGTGTTATGAGATTTTCAAGAAAATATGTTGTTTATGTTCAGACCAAGAATGTTTATGGCGTTCACAAGTGAGACTTTAGAGCAGTAGAAGGAGATAGGAAATTTGGGAGATGTAAAGAAGTTGCGTTTTTAAAGAGTTGAATTTCACAAAGTTACTGTTACCCACTGGGAAATCCCATTCAGATCCTTATGAATAGAGTGGAAAAGCTGTAGCCGAGAAGCAAATCTAGATGCAAAAGAGAGCAAATTTGAAATAAATGGAAGAATCGAGAATTTAGTCATCGGGGTAAAAATTGACAGAGTTAGAAGTGCAGCTTAGGAGATCGTTGATGAAAAGTAAGAATAAAGTTGGAGATATAACAGAACTTTGATGAATACCACAATTGACAGGAAAAGAAAAGGAGATCGTTCCATCAACGAGTGGTGATATAGAGCAATTAAAGAGAAAACTTGTCAAAAGTAAGCAAAGAGAAGTAGGAAACCCAAAGGAAGGGAGATTAGAGAGCAGGGTCGCTAGCCATATTTAGTAAAAAGCTTTCGATACGCAGAGCGTCACACCACAAGACTCCCCATAGTCCCTGATGCTAAAAGATCATAAATCTATTGAGATAGAAAAGTAGGTCACTAGATGGCCTCGAGCGTCGAAAGCCATTCTGATGATCTGAAAGAAAGAAATAAGATTCCAGATTATCCAGGAAATGAGAGTTGAGGATTCAAAGAATTAATATTAATTCATAGAGAGTAGAGTTGAAGGAGGATGGCGAAAGCTCTGAAGCACGCTCCCTCAGAACGCGGGAAGGAATGCCGTTCGGGTCACTAGTCTTTCTAACGTTCATAGATCTCAGGATCCCATACACCTGATCATGTGTAATGACAGGTAGAGCCATAAGACGCCTGAGAGAAGAAGGAGTAAGAGGAGAGTTGCCATAATAGTCCAGAGTGGAATAAGGTGAAAAAAGAAGGCCGAAGAGAGATTAACCTTTTCAGAATGAGTATTGGTTACAGATCCGTCAAAGCGAAGAAGAGGGGAATGGCAGATTTACCCAAGTTATTAGAGATGTTTTTGTCAACAGGTCAGAAATTTTTATCAGTAGGAGAAACAAGGATGTTGGAGCACTTTGTTTTAGTGAAATTACGATTAGCACGTCGAATAATATCCCTACAAGGAATCCGAGAGGAATGAAAATTAGTTTGAGTGATAGGAGAACGAGAGTTTTTCCATGATCGATACGCGAATGTCATTCTCATGATGAACGGCACGAGAACAAGCTCCATCGAACCATTGATTTTTGGGAGAAAAAGATTTGGTTAAAGATATCATGAAACTGCTTATCCTCTCAGTGATTACGGCCCCTACCTTTTCAGCAGAGACTGAAATGTTCTCCGAGTTGTTAGCAAAGAAGAGGCGAAATACCCCCCAATTAGCCCGATTAAAGTGCCAGAAAATACTTTAAGGGCATGGTGGAGCTATTGGAGAGAAAGTGTCATAATTAAGAGCTAGGAGATTGTGGTCAGAGTTGCCGATAGGAGGGAAAATAGTGTATTTATATTTAGAAGGAATAGTGATGCAATAAAAGTGAAGCGTATTCAAGAATTGGTTATAGTTCGATTTGAAAAATATAATACTTACTAATATATAATACTGAAACTTATAATGTATGAAGGTTCTTCGATTAACTGTTCCAGATCTTCGAGAATGCTGATTCTTTTGGCCTCCTTACCAAATGCATTAGTATGAGAAGTACGTTCAAATCCAATAAATAGAGAACCTCGGAACATAGACGGAAAGAAATAACAGTCTTATGAGAAGTAGTAAGATAATCAAAAAGGATGTGAAAATCTGTTCCGTTAGGAGAGCAGCAGCAAAAGCACAAGATAATGGTGATAATATGAAAAAAGATTTTAAATCATAAAACATCAAAGTTAGGAGATTCAAGGTTCTAGAGACGTATTACAGTAGTATTAATATATATATATAAGCACAGAATCCACCATTCAGTCGCAAACTATAAATCAAGTTGTGATTGGAGATATTAACTTAGGCGAAGGGGCTTCGCTGGGAACGGAGAGGAGTTTTCGCTGCGGGAGATTTCGGTAGTGAGTTAGCGAGGTGATATTCCACAGATCATGATTAGCATTCAGGCACGGTACGTTGCAGTCAAATAAGGAACCCCACCTGCACCCCCACTAACATCTTCTCTGCTGTCCGTCATTCAACAGACACCCACCACAAGAAAACACACACAATTCAATCATACAGCAGCCCACCCAAAAATCACTGGATTGGGTTATGTACTAAACCAACCAGCGCCCACCACAACATACATACACAAACACACACCGCACAGATCAAAATTTACAAAAAAAATTAAATGATAAAAAAAAAAAAACAATGCTATCGCATACAATTAAGACCTTCAAAATAAAATAATACTTCTTTGTTTATAAAAATGAACATTTCAATAGGTCTCTCTGTGAATATGCAAAGTTATATAAAACCGTTAAAAGTTTAAGAAAAAACAAAAAAAAATATACACACCCTCGCACAATCAAACTTTTCGCAAAGAAATAAAAAAAAAAAAACATAACGTATTTAAATTTAAAACTTCAAATAAAAAAATAAATAAATAAAAGCTAAGAGCTGTATGCGACAGTAAATATGTGTTAAAAGTAATAAAATTAATACGCAAAACTTAAAAAGTTAAAAAAGTAACACCACTAAACTTACTTAAGATTACCGTAATTAGAAAGATTTAGTATTTAATTCCATCTGAATCCTCTTGAACATGCGTTTATTCATAACTATTTATATTTAAATAAAACCACTAGACTAATAATATTAAAATACTAATTGCACTTAAAACGGAAATTAAAACCACTCCAATAGCACAAATTAAAAACAAAAACACTAACTCACAGCAGAGCAAGCACAAAAACATCCTTTCACTTTGAAAACCAAAACAGATACATATTGATACATAAGTAATACAAGAAATAGTCTGACCTTGGACGGAAATTTCCTCATTAAAAGTGTCATGTTACTAAATTTGCTTAACGCAAAAACTGCTTGCCGTTACATTAGATGTACTACTTCCAGGCTCATCGAGACGATTACTCTGTTTTTTTTTTATCTTCTATTCATGATGTTCTACACCGCGAGATACACATACCTTTGTTGGCAATTGCAAATTATCCACAGGCACCATCAGATTTTGTGAATATTCTTCTCCTCGCTTCTGTATAGTATGGCTATCATGCACGCTTTTGATACTGTAAATGAGCTTCCCATCACCATATGATACTTTTTCAATGCCAACTCGTGTCAATGCTTTTAGGTCTGAAAATATCCTGCTTGAATTTGGCTAATAATAGCTTTTCTGCCATGGAACCCTCTTTGAATTTCCTGAATATTAATCTCAATAATAGCTGTTCTATCTTCCTTACTAAGGTTGATGTTTGGGATGTTCTCTTTGCAGAATCGTCAATTTCCCTTTCTGCTTCAGTTTGTGCACTTTACTGGAAAAGCACTTGGGTATTGAAAACGCAACAATTCCAGATTCAACTTTCAAGATCTTCATGCCCAACTCTGCACTGCTTCTTAACATTTCTGCGTGTAAACAAATCCTTGGATGGCCATCCACCACTTCTTTTAATGCAACTCTTGCATCTCTTTTAACCTTATCTGATGAATTACACCAATTACATGGATTAAACACATAAACTATTGCATGTAATGGCAAAAGTAGTGTCTGCCTACAGCTCCGCAAACAGTTCCAATATTTGATTGTTGTCCGTCATTAAAATACCGTAATGTTACCTATTTAAGTTTTGTATTCTCCACACATACAATATAATCTGGGGTAATATCGTGTCAATTGATTTACTGCTAATGTAATATATTCAAAAATACTATGAATTTCTTAAAAGTGCTTACTATTAAAAGAATACGTTTCAAAATCGCTATATTCCTCTAATTTAACATGACCAAGAACTGACTTCATTTCAAGGTGGTGCAGACTTTTAAACACCCCTTCCTTCTCCGAAAGAGAAGAACGTAAAAGTTGTAAACAACGTTGCCTTGCCAGTTTAAAAGGAAATCCACAGAAAAATCTGTAGACGATGCCAGGCCTGTGACATTTATATTTACTATGCAAGCAGCAATTTATGATGATAAGGTACACGGGAAATTAAAGAAACAGCGCCTAACTGTTGAAAGAGATTTAATTTCCTTTTTATCAATTTGAACGGTAAAGAACGCAACGACGAAACAGCGCCACCTAGCGATATTATTATTATATTATTATTATATATATATTATTATTATTATTATTATTATTATCTATTTATTATATATTATTATTATTATATTATTATTATTATTATTATTATTATATTATTATTTATATATATTATATATATATATAATATATATATTATATATATATATATAGTATAATATATATATTATATATAATATAATTTATATAATATCTATGTACACAGGGTTGGGGATTTTGATTTTTTGAGAAAAAAATCAAATTTTTGATTTTTTTGATTTTTTGAATTTTTTTGTAGAATCGTGACGTCCGCGAAATATAAATTTTGTACCAACTTTTTTTTTAAGTCGATTACAGTATATTTTTAACCCTAGTCTATTATCTTGCAGTTTCAAAATCTTCAAATAGGGCTTATATTTCTATTGACACATATGAAACAACAAACACTAAGAGTGTTATTTGGAAATAATGATTAATAATATTACAATCAGAAATAAAGAAACAGTTTGAAACATGATCTTTTGTTGATATTTTTATGGTGTAGAAATTTGAAAACAGCGTAGCCCTTGCTATGATATTATTTATTATTCTACATTTTTATTTCTATTGAAATTAAATCTTAATATTCAAAAAATTTAAAAAATATATATAAAAAAAACCAAATCATGATTTTTTTGGAGCAAAAAAATCAAGTGAGAAAATCAGTTGAAAAATCAATTGATTTTTCCCGTGCCATCCCTGAAATATTATATATAATTATATATAATATATATATATATATAATATATATATATATATATATATATAATATATAATATATATATATATATATATATATATATATATAATATATATTATAATAATTATATTATATATATATATATATTATATATATATATATATAATTATATACAGAGGTGGGCATCGTTACTTCAAAAAGTAGTTCCGTTATCGTTACTCGTAAAAAGTAGGAAAAAGTATTTGCGTTATCGTTATTCCGTTTTTTTGAAAGTAAAAGTAACGAAGTGCCGTTACTTTTCCGTTACGTCCGTTACTTTTAGCCTTTAATATGACATTAATTAGGGTATCTTAGGTAATTTTATTGGTTGGTGTATATTAAATTTTCAGACATTCATAATTTTAAAAAGACATACCCTCATGTAGCCCTAGCGCACTCAACAGGACTAGTCCTTGCATCCACTCGACGATTAATTGCACTAAGCCACCTTCCCTGCACACAACTTTCTACTACAACAAACAACTCTGCATCATAATTTCCTTTTCATCAACATATATACATAACAAGGGGGGGAATTTACAAGCTGCCACATCAACATAACTTCAACACCGAGGACTGTCCACTTACAAAACATAAACCTTACTCCTATCTTAAACTTTACCTTCAAACATCTTCTTTTACACACTCTGTGGATCTCTCGACAATCCTCCAAAACTCTCTAGATTGGCGCATCACA
>JABUQX010059789.1:57500-60549 GCA_015478945.1 Trachelipus rathkii | reverse complement strand
CCATCTGGAGGTGATGTTAGGAGAGTGCGACTTCTGGAGGAAATGCTGAATGAGCGTTTTAGATTGGGTGAGTAGAGCTTCAGATTGATTGTGTTTGAGATCTAAATGGTTGGATAATTGATTCAGAAAAGGGGATTGTATAAAGGTAAATTTGGTAAGGGTGACGGGAGAAAATGAGAATGGTAGGAGGGTAATTGATTTCTGTGAGGAAAGAGGTATGTGTTAAGTAATACTTTCGTTCAAAAGCACAGATTATTCATAAAGATTCATAGAGTTCGGTGTAAGTAGAGATCGGGGTCGAAAGTAAAAAGTATAATTGATTTCTGTTGAGTGAAGATTTGATGTTGATGGATGTTAAAATCAGTGAGGGGGCTGGGGATGGGATTATCGGATCATTATGTATGTTTTATGCAAGATTAGTATTGGGGGCTTGGGATGGAGGGGAAGAAGGAAGGAAGGAGTGAGAAGAATTAAGAGTGAGAAGTTAAGTTAAACAAGTAATAAAAAAAAATTTTAAAAAGCCATGCGAATAAATCAGGTGATGTGAACAAGCATGAACTGAACAAATCTGGGAATAAATTGAAGGAAAGCCTTGTTAGTAGTGCAAGAGAGAATGTGGATGTGCTAGTAGGGTAAGAATCTCAAACAGTGAATGAAAAGGTGGATGCAAGCGGTTAAAAAAAAAAAAAAAAAAAAAAAAAAAAAAAAAAAAAACTTCGTTGTAATTACCAGAAAAGAAACGATTTTTCCATTGTTTGCTTTTCGAACGCATGAAGACTAAAAGTGCATACGTAGGAGGAAATGAGGTAAACGAACAGCCCTTGGAAGATGATAATGGAGACTTACAAGGGATAGGAAGCTGTTTTGGAAGGAAGCGCGAAGGTTAAGATGAAGAGTAAGGGGAATCGCATAGAATAAAATGAATAGGGGGATGGCTGCTTTAGTACTGATGAAGATTGATGTGACGAAGGAGAGTGGAGGGAACACTTCAAAAATCTGCATAAAGTATATGGCAGTGAATGTAAGAGGTGATAGGAATTGTATGGGTTTGATGCTGCAGAGAAATAGTATTTTGGTGACGAGGTAATTAGTAGGGAGGAGGGTAAATGGGTAGGGTAAGAAAGCTTAAAAATGGTAAATCGCAGCATAGATGATGATTTACTAGTGAAAGCATCAAGATGAAGGAGAGATGCGTGATTGGGTGGATTTGGAAGCATGTGTAACAAAGCGTATATGAAGGGTATAATTCCGAGAGATTGGAGGAGAGCGGTAATAGTATAAGGGAGATAAGGGTAACTATAAGAATTATAGGGGAATTAGTTTGATGTGGGGAAATATATGCTGGTATTTTGGTCGAAAGATTGCGTCAGATGCCTAAGACTGATTGGTGAGAACAATGTGCATTAGAAGTGGTAGACAATGTGTGGATCAAATTTTTACATTGAAGCAAATGATGAGAAAAAAATGAGAGAAAGAATAATTGTATTTAGGTTTTATGGATTTGCGAAACAGGAGTATGACAGGATTAATAGGGAAGCTCTGTGGCAGGTGTTGGTGGTAGGCTTCTGAATGGAATCAAATTAAGTATGCGATAGTAAAGCGTGTGTAAGAATAAATAGAGTCGAAAGTGAATGGTTTAATATTAATAGCGGAGTGAGGCAGGGATGTGTTATGTCTCATTGGTCATTTAATTTGTATATAGGTGGGATTATGAAAGATTTAGGGGTGGGAAGGTGTTAGATTGATGGAGAATGGAAGAGAGTGGAGGGTGCTTTGTTTATTGTATGCGGATGATTTGGTTTTGCCGTTAGTGAATCTGAGAGAGTTGAGAGATGTAGGAGGGTTTGTCAGTGTGTAAAAGGAGGGGTTGAAAGTAAATGAGAGATAAGGGTAAGGTTATGGTAGTAAGTGAGGAGAGTCAGCGGTGTGAAGTCAAGTTAGATGGTGAACAACTGGAACAAGTATCCGAATTTAAATATTTCGGATATATGTTGAATGAAAAGGGAACGGATGATGTAGAATGTAGTAGGACAGTTGTGAATGGTATGAAGGTGGCGGGTGCAATTAAATCCTTGGTGGATATGAAGGGACTAAGGCCTTGAGTGAGTAGGGTTTTTGCATTGGGGTATGTGGTTCCTGAGTAATGAATTAGGTGATAAAACTATGTCTGAAATAAGAGAGTATAGATCAGAAGCGTACGAGTTTCCAGAATGGACAATCATTAGGGGCGTTTTTGTGGACGAAGTTGATAAAATGAGGAATGAACGTATTTTGGAGTTATGTGGTGTGAAGAAAGTAGTAAATGAGAATAAATGAAATTATATCGAGATGGTTTGGTCATGTGGAAAGGATGGATGATAGGCAGTTGGTTATGCGGATGTATAGTGGTGTTGTGTTGGAATCGACCGGCTGGGAGTCCAAAGAAAATGGATTGAAGGTCAGTAAAGAATGCCCGGAGGAGAGAAAATGCGAGTTTGCGCAGAGCGAGAAGAAAGGTGCATAATAGGAGTGAATGCGGGGTTTTGTGAGGGGGATGTTGGGCCCACCTGGGCCAAGGATGACCCCACATGACGATATTACGTATAGTTGATAGTATTCGTCGCGAATCTCGTGACAGCTCTCAGGGTGGATTTTCTGACTGCGACTAGTTTCACCAAGAAGTATATAAGGGCGGTAGGCTGCCTTTCGTTCGACTTTGTCATATTCTACTACTACTACTTTTCTGTTTCCGGTGAATGTCACGCACCTTACCCGAAGTCTTGCTGAAAGAATGCGAGATGATATAATTAGTATATATATATATATATATATATATATATATATATATATATATTATATATATATATATATATATATATTATATATATATATATATATATATATTATATATATATATATTATATATATAATATAGTATATATATATATCTATATATAAATATAATATATATATATATATATATATATATATATATATATATATATATATTATAATATATATAATATATATATTATAAATATATATATATATATATATATATATTATATTA
>JABUQX010059789.1:37500-40000 GCA_015478945.1 Trachelipus rathkii | reverse complement strand
AATATATTAAAACTTTATTTGGTCCTTATTAATTTCATGATACCCTTCTATTTTCGTCATACTTGCATTGAATATTTAAAATTATTTGAAATTAAGAAAACCGTAAAAAAAACGGAAATGGTTCTGAAAAAAGTTATGAAGTCGCAAAATTTCAAATTTATAACATTTGCCTAACCCCAGCCAAATTTCATGAGACTTACGTTGAATGTTTTTTTTTATAAACGTAAAATAAGCCAAGACTAACACTAAATTTCGTATCAATAGCATCACAACCAGAATTAACATAGAAAACTTCAGAAACTCTAAACCTGGTCCTCAGAATTGTAACAGGTTGCACCAAAGGTTCAAAACCTCCCTAATGTGGTAGTGCGGACCCTCTACTGGTAAGCAAAATTTTCACCTTGGTTATGCTGGTTATGCTGAGGTGATGAAAGAATTTAACATAGGGGTGGCATTGAAAGGTGTTAGACCCATGGATAATGGAAGATAGTGGAAGGTACTTTGTTTATTGTATGCAGATGATTTTGTTGTGTGTGGTGAATGAGAAGAAAGTTTGAGAGGATTGGCAGGGTGTGTTAAAGGAGGGGTTTGAATGAAAATGTTGATAAGTGTAAGGTGATGGGGCCAGCAGATGAGGAGAGACTGCAATCGGAAATGACGTTGGATGGCAGGCAACTGGAACAAGTATCTGAGTTTAAATATTTAGGCTATATGCTGGATATAAATTGAACAGATGATGTTGTGTGTAGTAGGAGAGTTGTGAGAGGTGGGAAGGTGGCTAGTGTTTTTAAATATTTACTAATAATTTACACTATTTTTGGAATACCTTTTTCTAACAGGAATTTCAATTTGCAAGCTTTATTTTACGCTTTTCTTTATTCTTATTTTTTATGAAACAACATTAGTTTAAATTTACGCTAAGAAGGTTTATAAAAATTTACTAATATTTAAAATAAAAAACAAAATTATAAATAAAACGATTGTTTAAAGAATGTATTTGAAATAAAATGATATGATTATCGTAATTAAGCATACAATGTTTATGTGAAGTACAAGAATTTGGAAAGAATATCATTTTTACACTAAAATCAGAGTTAATTAAGTACAGCAAATTCATGCTTTAATGCGCTTTGAGGGAGCATATGTTATCTCGTCATCGTGTTATGGTGTTATCGCGTTGTCATGTTTTCATGCTTTTGATAAAATAAATGGATAAAATAAGAATTTAAATAAAAAAATTTTTTAAATAAAAATAAAATTAAAGACAATGAATGTAGGTATACATATATAATATAATCCGTTGAACAATTGACTGAGGAGTGGGGGAGGGGAGGGGGGGGAGAGGGGGGAGGGGGGAGGGGGGGGGGGGGGGGGGGGGGGGGGGGGGGGAGGGGGGGGGGGGGGGGGGGGGGGGAGAGGGGACAGGGGGTATTCCTATGTGATTAAATGATTAAGCAATTAAATAACTAGTTAAACTGATTAAGTGTAACTTTATGTCAAAATAAACAAAAATTTATAAAAAAAATTAAAAAAAAAAAAACAAAAATAAATATTTAAAAAAGAAAATTTAAAATTTTATATATATATATATATATATATTATATAAATATATATATATATATATATATATTATAATATTATATATTATATATATATATATATATATATATATATATATATATATTATATATATATATATATATATATATATATATATATATATATATATATATATATATATATATATATACAAGTTTAATATAGTATACTATAAAGCTGCTCATCTTTGTTATTATGACTAAATTGTATTTTCTAAGTATGTTTTTATATTTGTTTATATACTTTCTCACTCATACGAGGTTTAAATTTTATTTCGGTACAACTTTACATTTAGATTCCCTAAACGTACTCTTTATAGTCATCAATGAGTTTTAATAACATCCTTTACCAATCCCTTCTATAGTTTTAACCCAGAACTCACTTTCATATTTCATTTAACAATTTTTTGTCTTCCCGTCGGTTCTACTTTTCAAGCAAGTGTTTTTTGTTCATTGGTATTTTCTTCAATTTTTCTTTAAGCTTTTTGCTCCAGTAAAACCTTAATTCATATTTGCTAAACTTTCAGAGATGCAAAAAAGAAGTTTTGTTTCATTTACTGCTTATTATTTTCTTATGAACTTTGGTTTCATTTTCTAAATGAAATATTCAAATTAAATTAATTATATTTAATGTTATCTGATATATGAAAATTAATAAATGCTTAAAATTAATTGTAATAATAGTAATTGTATAAAAAAAATTATTATGGAAATAGAATTATATTACGGTAAAAGTAAAACAATTTCAGGTATAATTTTATTTCTTTCAGTTAAAAAAAATAAAAATAAAAATGTATAACAAATAGTTTTATTATGTAAAAGCATATTAAATAATATTATAAACAGAACCACAAATTTGTAAACAAACATATTGAATTTCATTGTACAGTTGACTCCATTGC
>JABUQX010059789.1:15000-27500 GCA_015478945.1 Trachelipus rathkii | reverse complement strand
TCTAGAAAACAGTTTCAGCAAAAGGTCACTCATTATACAAAACTCTTTACTTTCATTTAAGGTGGCAATTATATCAGCGGGATCAATTTTTTTTTTTTTTACTTTTTATTATTATTATTATTATGTATGGTCCTATCAGTATTTTGTATACGTAAATTAATCATTCTTAGACAATTTTTTGAAAAGTTATTTTATAACATACATGGTAACGCACTATTTTAATTATGTAAGGTTACCACTTGAAGAATATATTAATTAATAATTGAAAAAAAAAAAAACAGTCACTTTCAGAACATATTAAAAACTGAACGATTAATATGATTACTCTAATAACAGAAAAAAATCCTAATTCTTCGTCATTTTTCTTTCTAAATTAATTAGAATCACGAGAAAATGAACGAATTTTAAAGTATAACTCCGAGCCCATTTCTCCCTTACCCACTCACTGTTGCTTGCTGTTAAGTCTCCATAAGTTTTCACAGTGTTTTCGCCATGAATAATTTCGTGCTCGCGAATCTGTTAACCTCTTTAAACTTCTCGGAATTGCAGGAGGTCGAGGAACCGCAAGCTTTGCATTGATCAGCGAAGTTATTATTCGCGTTGGTTGTTCGAGAATGCAAATTAAGGGGACTCTGTACTTGCCCAAGCTGTACTTTTTAGGGTAAAAACAAAAAGTTTCACTTTTTTTTATTACTCTATTTGCTAGAAAATTCCCTCCTCTACATCATGGTGTAATTTTTGTTTTGAAAGTTCCGAAAGGTTTTTAAAGATACGGTATATTTTCCAGAGGGCGTGTCAAACTAAAAAATTTAATTTCCAAGTTCGAAATTGCAATTCAACTTTCCAGGATCTTTCCAGGTTTTATTCACATTTTATAATAAATTAAACTTTTCCTTTTCGCAAACACAACCCAAGATCAGGCTCCTTCTCAATCATATAAATGTAGTCGGAGCCGGAGCCGGAACCGGAGCCGGAGCCGGAGCCGGAGCCGAAAAACAATTTTTTTTTAAAAATTTTTTGCAGGTGAAAATATATCTGCAAAGATGGAGCTAAACAATTTTGAAAAGGAGCCGGAGCCTGAGCCGGCAGCCCAGAGCCAGGGCCAGAGCCGAGCCGGACCGGAGCCGGTAGCCGGAGTCAGAGCTGAGCCGCGCCGGAGCCAGAAGCTCGGAGCAGAGCCAGAGCCAGAGCCGGAGCCAGGAGCCGGAGCCGAGCCGGAGCCGGAGCCAGAGCCAGAGCCAGAGCCGGAGCCGGAGCCGGAGCCGGAGCCGGAGCCGGAAGGCCGCCAGAGCGGAGCCAGAGCGGAGCCGGAGCCGGAGCCGGAGCCGGAGCCGGAGCCGGAGCCGGAGCCGGAGCCAGAGCCAGAGCCAGAGCCAGAGCCAGAGCCAGAGCCAGAGCCGAAAAAAACAATTTTTTTAAAAAAATTTTTTTGCAGGTGAAAATATTCTGCAAAGAGGAGCTGAACAATTTTGAAAAGAGCCGGAGCCGGAGCCGGAGCCGGCGGACCTCCAGCCAAGCCGGAGCCGGAGCCAGAAGCCCGAGGCCAGAGCCGGAGCCGGAGCCGGATCCGAGCCAGAGCCAGAGCCGAGCCAGAGCCAACCGGAGCCGGAGCCAGAGCCAGAGCCCAGAGCCAGAGCCAGAGCACAGGAGCCAGAGCAGAGCCGAGCCAGAGCCAGAGCCGAACCGGAGCCGGAGCCAGGAAGCCAGAGCCAGAGCCAGAAGCCAGAGCCAGAGCCAGAGCCAGAGCCAGACCCAGAGCCAGAGCCAGATTATTTTCTTTGACCCAAAATTATAATCTTGTTAAAGCAATTTTTTGCAAGTAAAAAATCTTTCTGCAAAGTCGAAGCTGAACTATTCTGAAATAGAAACGGTGGTCGGAGCGGAGTCGGAGCCAGAGTCGGAGTCGGAGCAGGAGCTTAAAAACAAATTTTTATTAATTTTGCAGGTGAAAATAATTTTACAAAGTTGGAGCTGAACAATTTTGAAAAGGAGCCGGAGCCGGAGTCGGAGCCGGAGCCGGAGCCGGAGCCGGAGCCGGAGCCGGAGCCAAAGTATAATTTTTTTAAAAATAAAATTGTTTTTTTTTTCAGGTAAAAATACTTCTGCAAAGTCGGAGCTGAACTATTCTGAAATGGAAACAGAGATGAAACCGGAGACGGAGGAGGATCTGAAGAACAAATTTTTTTCAAGATATTTTTTTGCAGATGAAAGTAATTCAACAAAGTTGGAGATGAACAATTTTGAAAAGGAGTCGCAGCTGGAGTAAGAGCCGGAGCCGGAGCCGGAGCTGCAGCCGGAGGTAAAGTATAAATTTTTTAAAAAATTGTTTTTGCAGGTAAGAATACTTCTGCAAAGTCGGAGCCTGAACTTTACAGAAATGGAGCTGGAGCCGGCAGTTCGGAGCCGGAGCCGGACCCGGAGCCGGACCCGGAGCTCGATCTGAAGAATAAATTTTTTCAAGAATTTTTTTGCAGATTTTGAAAAGGAGCCGGAGCCGGAGCCGGAGGTAAAGTATAATTTTTTTTAAAGAAATTGTTTTTGCAGGTTAAAATACTTCAGCAAAGTCGGAGCTGAACTATTCTGAAATGGAAACGAAGTCGGAGCTGAAACCGAGCCGGAGCCGGAGCCGGAGCCGGAGCCGGAGCCGGAGCCGGAGCCGGAGCCGGAGCCGGAGGTGAGCTGAAGAACAAATTTTTTTGCAGTTGAAAGTAATTCTTTAAAGTTGGAGCTGAACAATTTTGAAAAGGAGCTGGAGCGGAGCCGGAACCGGAGTCGGAGCCAGAGTCGGAGCCGGAGCCGGATTCGGAGCCGGAGCCGGAGCAGGAATAAATTTTTTTAAAATCAATATATGCAAGTAAAAAATATTTCCGCAAATCGGAGCTTAACTATTTTGAAATAGATACTGATGTTGGTGCGTTCGGATTCGCGTGCGGTGCTGGTGCGTGTGGTGCGTACGGTGCGGTGCGATTGCGGAGTGAATAAAAACTTTACGCGGTTCGTTGGTGGCTAATGTTCTATTACATAAGGTAAATAAAGAAAGAATTATTCAACATCTTTATAGTCGTTTTTCTCAAAAATCACTTTTTTCCATATCAGCTGACAAAAAAATTCGCTAAAAAAAAACAAACGACCAAGTCTATTGAGTTGAAAATTTCCAGGACATTTATATATATATAGACGAAGATTCTCACGAAGTTTTATTTAGATTGATAATTGTGGGTTGGTGTCAGACACGTTTGAAGTGATGACTTTGAAAAAAAAATTGAAATTTTGAAATTAAAATTGGATAAATGATGTTACCAATTTTTTTTTATTGAATTTCAAAGGCAAATGATTATATCTCTTTGACCACACTTTATTCTAGAACTTTCGTGGAAAAATTATTGAAATATCTTAAAAAATAAAGTTTTTATATGGTTTTCAGTTGAAGTAGTAAAAATTCAGTACTTGCCCTTTCCCCCCACCCATAAATTCCAAACCAGTAAGTCTATTGAAACCAGGAAATACATAGAAATAAGTAGTTCCTCTTTTAAATAAAATGTTCTCTTTTCGCGATTGATAGTAAATGTAATTCCGAGTACAGACTCCCCTTAAATATAAATTTGTTAACAGAAGCCTTAGAATTAGAATAGTTATATAAATCTTTATTCTCAAACCACAGTTTGCTGACAATCAAAATTTTTCTTAATTATTTTTTTCCTTTTAGCCTACGGCGCATGCATAGAAAGCAAGGAGAATTCGATCCTGATATATATATGTATAATATATAATAATATAATATATATATATAATTTTTATAATTTTTTTATATATATATATATATATATATATATATATATATATATATATATATATATATATATATATATATATATATAATATATAATATATTTGTAGCGGAGGAGATGAGAGAGGACGTGAGGGGAGGAAGGAAGAAAATTCTTTCGATCTAGCTAAACTATCGGGGATCGAAGAAATAAAGTAGCGAGATAAAGATGACAGAGAGAGTTTATAAGACCGGAAACAGATATAAATAGAGATGGAAGAATAATCTTGAAAACTTCTGGGGTGAGGAGGTCAGGAAATGTGAGGAGGAGGGAGGAGAAGTGAGACCAGGGGAGGAAGCAGGGGTAATTACCAGGGAAGAGCTGGAGGGCCTTAAAGAAAATGAACAATGGAAGGGCCCCGGAAGAAGATGGATTGCCCATAGAATTAATAAAAGAGGAGGAGAGGGTGTGAAGCGAAGCAGTGTTGAAGTTTATCAAAAAGTGCTGGAGAGAAAGTGAGGTTCCAGGGGAACGGGAAAAACCATCATATACCAATATATAAAGGAAAGGGAGATGTGGGTGAATATAATAATTACAGAGGTTTCGTTATTGGACCATCTGCCAAAAGTATACGAAAGGATACCTGAAAGAAGAGTGAGGGCAATTGTGAAACCCAGACCTGGGAGAGGAGCATGTATGGGTACAGGGTTGAATAGAATCACCACAGATCTTATGTTCGCCCTGAGAATGATAACGAAAAATATAATAGAATACAACAAAAAGCCATACATCGCATTTATAGATGAGAAGCATTCGATTCGTACCTAGGGAAGAAATTGTCGAGTTTTGAGAGAGATTCGGGAGTAGGGGCCTTCAACTTAAGAAAGCTTTCGGAGAGTATTGTATAAAATGACAAAAATGTAATGTGAAGAACACGGTCCGATATGAAAACGAGAAAATGTTTTGGAGGTGGGAGCTGGCGTTAAGCAAGGGAAAGTGTATTGTCAAACCAATTTTGTTGGGTAGCAATATTTGATGTAGTAATTAGGGCAGTGAGGGAGGAGGTGCAGGACTTGGATGGAGATGTGATGGCTTATGCGGATGATCTGGTGTGCGGAGTGAAGACTTAAGATAATGGGGAAGGGGTGGTGTCTGGCTTTGATAGTAAAACTGAAGAAGCGGGCCTGTGCAGTAACGTAGATAAAACAGAAAATTATGATAGTTAGTAAGAGAGGAGGGAGAAGAGTTGGTTGTGGAGGGATGGTGTGGTGATTAAAAATGTAGAAAAATACAAGTATCTGGGGGGAATGTTTGGAAGAGAGGGAGGAAGTGCCTTGGAGATGGCGAGCAGAATTTGATAAGTACAGGAGAACAGTTAGAGCTTTGTATCCTGATCATCAGGGATTAATGAGATTGGAAGGGAGGTGAAGAGGATAATTTTCGAGAGCATTTAACACCGGTGCTTCTGTATGGGGCGAAAACATTGAGTATGACAACAAGAGAGGGAGAGCAGAGTGCAGACTGCTGAAATGAACGTATTGAGAGCGATGGCCAGAAAGACCAGGAGAGGAATAGAGTGAGAAACGAAAGAATTAGAGGAAAGTTATTATAGCGAGTAATACCTATTTATTAACAAAGTAGATGGTAGGCAAGACTTAAGGTGGTGGGACATTAGAAAGGATGGAGTGTGCAGGGTGCAGGGTGCAGGAGGGAGGTGACTGGAGACCGGAAGGAGGCAGACCAAGGGAAGACCACGGAAGAAATGGAAGGACTCCGTAGAAGATTCGCTGAGAAGACATCAAATGCCATCTATGATTCAGCTGATCGAAGAACGGGTCTTGGAAGATAGAAGGGAGTGGAAGAAGAGGTTGGCCGTGCTGACAGGCTCATAATGAGCCTTTCCTGGGACGGGAGGTGTAAGATGTAAGATATATGTATATATATAAGATGCTTTTGCTATGAAACGACTGTGTGTCATTGTCTTCTAAAGTTTCTTTAATTATGTTAGTTTAAGTTTTTGTGTGTTCCCTCTCAAGTTTTAATTTGAATGTCTTTGGTGTTGTTTTTGTCTTTTTTTTCTTCTTTTTTTAAATGTTTCATTATTTGCAGTGAGTTTTAATGCTTATTATCTACAAATGATTGGGATTTCAGGGAGAAATTTTGACGTCTTGAATTTTAAGTTCATAAATTTTAAGAAGATTTAGTTTGATTTATAAATTTTTCCGACATTTTATATATATATATATATATATATGATATATATATTTATTAATAATATATATATTTATTATATATATTATAGTAATAAATATATATATATAGTATATATATATATATTATCATATATAATATATATATATATATATTATATATATAATATAATATATTATATATATAGATATTATAGCAATGTTTTAATTTTCCTTTATAATTAATATTGGATAATATAAAGTTTATTTTTAGGTTTTAATAAAATATCTCAAAGTTAGTTTGGTAAATGGTTAGTGGACCTTCTGTGAGCCCATGTAGGGGACTATCCCAAATGGTCGAAAGTTAATTGGGTCGACAGGAAAAAGGGTCGACACTCCATCAAAAAAAAAATCCCGTTAAGTTAAGTTAGGTTAGGTTAGGTTAGATTAGGTTAGGTTAGGTTAGGTTAAGTTAAGTTAAGTTAGGTCCTTCATGTATTTAGGTTAGATCCTTCATGTATTTATTGTTATTTACTATTGTTTGTTCATTTATTTAGTTATTAGTTATCAAAACTTAATTTCCTTTAATTAGATTTAGGTATTGGGTGTTTTTAGCATTTACTGTGTATGAACTCGTGTGGGTGTTTGTTTGTGTGGGTGGTTCATCGAATGACTGGACGGAGTATACGTGTGGGGTGGGCGCAGGCGGGGGTTCATTCTTGAATTTGCCAACGTACAGAAATCTGCGGAATATCACCTCTCAATCGTCATCCTAACATTTTATTAACGTCTGAGACCCGGTAAGCCTGGGATCCTTTATCCAATAAACTTAATATTTCCAACTCTAACTTGCTATAAATTTTCCGACTGAATGGTGGAGTATGTGCTTTTATAAGCATTAACACTCCCGTATCACGTCGTTAAAATCTTGAATCTCCTAACTTCGATGTTCTATGGCTTATAATCTTTCTCCCTACTACTATCATTATCTTGCTATTCTGCTACTTCCCTAATGAAAATTTCCTCGGAAATCGACATTACTTCACATCCCAAAAAGCCATCCTTATAGGGATTAAACATACACACCTGGGAGTGTTTTGGACTCCTCTCATGTGCTAGTGTATGGAGTGCCAAAAACATCAGTTTCCAACGCGATTTGGAACAGTAATTAAGGAACTTATACTATCCCAACTTATAAATACGACCATTTTCCTAATTATCGGTAACTGACCACAATTCCCATGGTTCTTAATTGTAATACTCTCGCCAGCCAGCACCATCATGCACCTAAACTTATTTTTCTGCCACTTTAATCACTTTAATTCGGGCTAATTGGGCATTGCTTCGCTTCTTTGCCTTAACTAACTCTTTATATTAAATTCATATTTTGTATTCGTGATGACAGTTTCTTGGTATCTACTAAAAGGGTAACGGGCCGCGAATCACCGATGATTAATAAACAGGTTCATCCATTCTTCAAACTAAATCTTTTTCTCTCCAAAATCCATCGTTCGATGAGAGTTCTGTTCTGCGTGCCGTTAGAAAGGATTGGGGATGGGTCTTACTATCCTTTTTATATTTGCCGTCCCTCCTTGAAAAGGACCCTGCCCAATGGAAGTGGGTGGGCAACGCTATAATATAGTATATACTATATTATATATATATAGCTATATATATATATTATATATATATATAGATATATTATAATATATATATATAATAATATATATTATATATATAATATATATATATATGGTATATATAATTTATACTATTATATATATTTTATATATATAATATATATCTATATTACATATATATTATATATATATATATATAATACTAATATATATATATATATATATATAGGTAATATATTATATATATATATATTAGTTATGGTACGATTTATCGTCATCGTTATCGTCATCGGCAAAATCGGCATATATTTTCCAATCGTCATCGTCATGCGTCATCGCAAATTTCGGCGATTATTTTGCGAATTAATTGAACAATATAAGAATGTTTGAATATATTAAAGCTCAATCAAGTAATAATAATAAATAATTATATATAATAATTAATAAAATAATAATAATAAAATAATAATAATACATAAATATAATAAATAATAATAATAAATAAAATAAATAATAATAATTAATAATAATAATAATAATAATAATAATTAATAATAATAATAACAAATAATAATAATAATTAATAATAATAATAATAATAATAAACCAATAATAATAATAACAATAATCAATAATAATAATAATAATAATAATAATAATAATAAATGAATAATAATAATAAACATTTTAACATATAATATAATAAATAATAATACATCAATAATAATAATAATAATAAATAATAATAATTAATAAAATAAATATATATATATATATATATATATATATAATATATATATATATATATATATATATATGATATACTAATATATATATATATATATATATATATAGTATATATTATATATATATATATATATATATATATATATATATAATATATCAGTATATATTACTATTTTTGATAAGGTTTCCCACATAAGGCTGATGAAGAAGTTATTCAATTGTAACAAAGGTGGCAGTGCGTACATGGTGGATTAAAAGTGGTTTGTGGATAGAAAACGGGTCGTGATACAACCTAAATGGCAATAAGTGATCATGGGAAATAGTGAAGAGTGGTGGTCCCACAGGTTCAGAGCTGGGGGCCACTATGTACTCATATAATAATGATTTAGACAGGGATTAAATGAGCAAGGTTTCTAAGATTTGCAGATTGTACCAAAGTGCCACCTCATTAGGAATAGTGAAGGATGTATAAAGATTCAAAATGATCTTGATAAACTTCTTGGGTGGGCAGATAAGTGGCAAATGAATTTTATAGTAAAAAGTGTAAGGTTCTTCACCTAGGTTCTTAATTATACGGGATTCCTAAATTGCACAAGGAGGGCATGCCGGTTAGACCAATTATTTCTTCCCGTGGAGATGTTTTTTCAAAATTAAATAAGTTGCTTGCTTCTTCTCTCTCTCCCTTGTTGGGAACAATCTCTTCCTCACATATATTAAATGCAAAAAAATTTTGTAAAAATTGACCGATCTATTCCATACAATCATTGTTTAGTTAGCTTTGATGTTACCAGTTTGTTTACCAATGTCCCTATTCCACAATTATTAGAATTTTTGACCGAGTTTCTGATGCCACACATGGTTCCAATACCCATAAGTGACTTCATTATGTGCCTCCAAATTTGTATGTCACAAAATGTTTTCTCATTTCGGAACAAATTTTATCGCCAGATATTTGGAGCAAGTATGGGGGGCAGCTTGAGCCCCATTATGGCTAATATATATATATGGAGTTTTTTGAAACAAGGCTCCTTCCATAATAACTATTTCAGACAAATTTTTGGAGCTAGTATGGGGGGTAGTTTGAGCCCCATTTTGTCATGTATATATATGGAGTTTTTTTGAAAGCAGACTCCTTCCTTCCATAGCCTTATTTCCTCTCATTTACATGGAGGAGGTATGTCGATGATGTTATTGCCATTGTGATTATCTATTTTCCAGTCGAGCAGTTTCTTATTCAAATAAATGATTTAACCCTTACAATTGCTTTTACTTTTGAGAGACAGATAGATGGACATATTCCTTTTTTAGATTTAATGATAAAACAGACAGGAACTTATCTATCTTATAGAGTTTATCGTAAACCCACCCAAACAAACCAACTTCTTCATTATTTTTCATTTCATCCCCAATATATTAAGAAAAATATTGTTTATAACATGTTTCTCAGAGCATACCATTATTGCGATCCACCATTTCTACAACAGGAAATTAATTTTATTTTTCCAACTTCGAGAAACTGGCCCTATCCCCCTTATGATCAAAACAAAAACATTAGACATGCTTATATGAATTTTCTTGTTCTGAGAGAAAACTCCCCTGTTAATTTTGAAAATATTAAAATAGTTCCTTTTTCCCCCCAACTACTTAAACTTAAATTCATTTTTAATCATTTATTTGATATTAATATAGTTTTCAGTTTCCCGGAAACCATATCACGACTTCTGATTAACAATAATACCACCAAGCGCGAAGTATCAGGAGGGGTATATAAGATACCTTGTCTCATGTGCCATAGTTCCTATTATGGAGAGACTTTGAAAACACTTAAAACCAGAAAAGAGCAACATATGGGGGAGGTTAGAAGGGGCAATGCAAGTAATGCAATATTTAAACATCTGTCCGAAAATGAACACGTTATTGATTGGGAAGAAGTTGCTTTTTTGTTTTTTTTTAAAAGAAAAAAGTTTAAATCAACTGAAAGAGTCTTATTTCATTTCTAACGAAAATAATTACAATTTGTCCGGGGATTTTTCAATTTTGATCCTGTCACTGAGAGATTTATAGCAAAAAAAGAGGGAATCTTTGTTTTGAAATAAAAATTTGAAAAAGAAGAAGAGGCGATGTGGAGACGTCAAATTGCCTTTCTTCCCACGGTGTAATTTATAAATTTTGTTTTGCCATAATAATAAGAAAATTTTTTTTAGTTCCAAGGAGGAACCGAGAGAATAGAGTCTTCGAACGTCAACTAGCTCCCATAATATAATACTCTTTGGGTCCCTTTTCAAATATTATTTTAAATGGTGTGAAAAATCTTGTAATTTTTATAAAAAGAGTTTGAGTGTTTGAGATTAGAATCATTTTAAACTTGAAAACCTTTTTAAATTCTTTATGTTGATTTTTATATATTCTATATATAGTGTATATAGGCATATATAGAAATAGAGTTATTATATATATATATACTATTATAATATATAGTAGTATTATATATATACTATTATATGACTATTATATATACTATATATACTATATTATGTATATTAATATATATATATTCCATATAGGCCCTGTTTATGTTTAAGACTCCGTTCAGTTTTGATTTTTTTGTTTTTTTTTTTAACATATTGCCTAGAGTATATGCATTATAACACATGGAATTTCAGGGGGTGAATGCGACATGATTCAAAAAGTTCCGAAATATTTTAAAATAATTATTTAAAAATCACATTTATATCAATAAAATTTTAAAAAATGAATAATCTCGAAAAGTACGATACTTACAGCTCAGCTAATACAAGTTTGAATCCTCTTAAAAAGCTTAATACAAAAATAAGTTGTGATGTAAAAATAAATAAATATTTTTTCATAAATGAAATATCTCGAAAAGTAAGACACTTACAGAAAAACCAATGGCATATTTGGAATCAGCGTATAAAGCTTATTACAAAATGTAAAAAAAAAATATATTTTTGAAAAAAAAAAAAAGAAAAAAAAAAAAAAAAAAATTAGGCTGGCGAGCCGACGGGGGACAGAGGGAGGACGTTTTCCATACCCCGATAGGGGAGGGGCGGAGGAACCCCCGCGACACCCAAATACCAAAGAGCGGGGTTCCGGAGACCCTCCCCAGAGGGGGAAATAATTCCTATCCTGTCGTTCCCCGAAAGGCCGAGAGACCCCGACTCCTGCCATCTTTGCGGTTTACCCTTGGGTATTCCTTTAGTTAAAAAAAAAAAAAAAATAAATAAACTGACGAGGTCGTAAAAACCTAACTGGTCCCTATATATTTTTGAATCATGTCCCTCACCCCTTAAATTGACTGTCAGGATCATTATTTGAAATAATATGAAAAAAAAAAACCAAAAAAAAAATAAAAACCTGACGAGTCTTAAAACATAACAGGTACCTATATATATATATATATATATATATATATATATATACTATATATATATATATATATATATATATAGTATTATATTATATATAACATATATATTATATATAATAATTATATAGTATTATATATATATATATATATATATATTTTATATACATATATATATATATATATATATATATACTATATATATATTATATATATATATATATATATAAGTATATAATATATATATATATATAATATTTATATATTATACTATTGCGGTGTGTGTGTGGGATTGTGAACTTAAACATTTAAATGAATTTGAACTTAAATTTATTGTCTTTTAATAAAATAGCCTACCTTAAAATATTCAAAACAAAATAAAACAAAAATCACTATAACCTAAATTTTATAGAGATTTTAGAATATATAACATTTATCCTACGAATTTATATGGAATATTCAAATCTACATATTCTAATTTTCTATTTATGTGATTGTGTATGTAGTTGCATCCAACTATTAATCAAAGAACTAGTCCCCGCATTATTTTGGTTTGAAATTTCCCAACAAAAAAAAAAAAAAACTTATATATATATATTATATTAATATATATATATATATATATTATATGAATAAATATACTATATATTAATATATATATAATATATATATATATATACTATTATATATATATATATATATATATATATATATTTTATATTTTTTTTTTTTTTATGGGAATATTTTCACCCAAAAAATAAAAGCTAGTCAA
>JABUQX010059789.1:0-7500 GCA_015478945.1 Trachelipus rathkii | reverse complement strand
ATATAAATACATATACGGTATATATAATTTTTGAATTCAAATTCCAAATGGAGTACAACATCCGCCACCCTCATGTCTACTTTAAGATTCCGCATCCGCATCCGCATTCATCTTTAAGATCCGCGATCCGAGTCAAATTTGACATTGCCGGTTCCATCATCTGATATATGTACTATATAATATATATTACATATATATACTATATATATATATATCATATACTAGCCAAGTAGTAATAGTACTATATATATATATACTATATATATTTTTTTGTTTTTATGGAATATTTCACCCAAAAATTAATAAAGCTAGTCGTTTTTATCTCCGTGAGTATAAGGATGAACCTCCTACACCAATGAACACGGAAAAGGAAAATTAGAATATTAGCATTTGAACTAATTATCATGATAATATACGTAAGATAAATGTTAATATTATTCTAAATCTCTATAATAATTTAAGTTACCGTGAAATTTTTTGTTTTATTTTTTTTTAATAATTAAGGGTAGCTATTTATTACAAATGAAAAGTTGAAGTTTTCAGAATTCATTCTAAATGTTTTAAATTCACAATCACACACACACACACACACACGCATATATATATAATATATATATATATATATATATAGTATATATAGATAGTATTTAGTATATATACTATATTATTTATATATTAAATATATATATATAATATATATATATATATTATCATAGCCATATACTACTATATTAGTATATATGAATATAGTTATATATATACTATATATAATATATATATATAAATTATATAATATATATATATATATATATATATATATATAATATATATATATACTATATATATTATATAGTATATATATATACTATAGTGATATATATATATATACAGGTTGCGTACTAAGGCCCCGCAGACCCCGCGGTTGCGGAGTGGGGGCCCACGCAGGTAAAAAGGGCCCAAAATGCGAAAAGCCAAAGAAACGAAGATAGATAAATGAAATTATGAAAAATCAATAATTTGATGTTGATCGAACAAGTATAAAAAAAAAATATCCCAATATTTCACTTTTCAAACATTTGAATATTTTTGAAAAAGGTGAAAAATTTATATATTTTTTTCTACTCATCCGATTCAACATTCAAATTTTCAGCTTGTATAGACGGGCCGAGATGCATTCTTTTTTTATTAGATAAAGTTTGATTTTGTATACTCAAAAGAAATTTTTTTTTAAATTTCAAAATTTTTTTGTTGAAAATTTTGTTCAAGAACAAATCCAAAACCATTTTGGCATATACAAAGAAATATCTAAGTAAAAATGTGCACTCTCTTCCGAACTACATGCCCTTAATGAAAATTTCATCCACTTCGACCGAACAGGAAAAAAATTATCGCAATTTCATTTCAAAATCCAAAAAAAATAGGTTTGGAAATTTGGACAACGCTATGAGCACAAAACTCAAAAAATTGAAAATGTACTTCTGTACTATTGTAGGTAATGGACCTTTCTATGCATATTTCAAGTTTAAGTCATTTCGAAAAAAATTCTGAATTGCATACGAAAAATGTCAAAAAACATGGTTTTGAAAAACTGAATATTCTGAAAGAATTACTACAGAAGCAGAAAAACACCAAAAAGCAACGTTTTAGAGGGAAAAAAATCTAGAGTTTGGTGTGTATAGGTTCAAAATCGGCTGAAAATTCCGAATTTTATGTCCATTTTTAGGGGTGGGGGGAAAATTGGGGCGTGCCCTTAAGAAATAGTTGGCACCTCCCCACAAAGAAAAATGTGGTTTTATAAACATTAGCAGAGACAGGTGCCAAAACTTTGAAAAAAACAAATAATTAAGGTATTAGATTAATAAAACATTAAATTAGAAAAATGCAAGCAGGTTCAAGGCTATGATGAAGGGAGCAATTACGGTAATTCGAGACTTCAGGCTTCGTATATAGGAAAATGTTCCAAAAGGTAGAATACATTCTTTGCAAGGCTCATAAATTTAATTTAATTCTAATGATCTGTAAAAGATATAATGGCTCTTCAAAATTTTTATGACAAACTAGAATAAGGTGATATGTGTGATTTCAGATTCATAGTACAGCTCGGCTGCAGGAGGAATTAACAGGCTGATTAAACAAAAAGAATGCATCCACAAAAAAACAGCTAAAAAATTTGTCCAACTAGGTGGTCAGTCCAAGTATGATTCCTTATAGCGAATAAAAAACAATCTTCAAAAGTATTTCGCAGTTCTTATTTCAAGTGATATTTATGGTAAGAAGTCAAGTCGAAGAAACGAAGCCCTTGGTCTCAGGAAACAGTTAGAAAATTTTTGAGTTTATTCTCTGTCTTGTGTTTCAAAGTAAAGTATTGGAAAGCATCAATGTTGTCTCAAAAATATTGCAAAGTCCAAATACAGATCTTCAGAAAGCAACTTACCTATTGGGACAAGCAAAATCAAACTTATGTGAGCTAAGACACAAATTTGAAGATGTAGTGAAAGAAACTACGGAGTTAGCACATCATTGAAACATTGAAGCAAAAATTACTTCCAGACTTCAAAACAGTTAAAAAGTTTTTATGATGAGACTTTATCTTATGAAGAATTGTAAGCCCATTGAAAACCTTCTAGAATAAGGCGTTGTCAATAAGATCTCTTGATATATTAAGCCGAGAAACAGATAACTACTCGTTTCATTAGCATGAACAATGTTAATGAGTAATTTTCATTTATTACTCCTGCAGCAATAGCAGAGCTACGAAATGAAAAGTTGCAAGAAAAGGCTACAAAACTGGTAGAAAAATACGATTTAGATTTATTTTTCGGTTTATGAACAATTAATCACATTCAAAGCATTAAATGACTACAGAAGTGAAAAGGAAAAATATGGTAACTATTAAAGATTTAGGAAACTTTTTATTCGTAGAAAACCGCTGCTTAGCAAGTAGTTTACCAGACTTGTGTACAGCAGTTCACTTGTATTTGACGTTACCAGTAACATCTGCAACAGCTGAAAGGTCGTTTTCAAAGCTCAAGTTAATAAAAAACTTTTTTAAGGAACAATATGACACAAACAAGGTTAAGTGCATTGGCTTTATTAAGCATTGAAAATGAAACATGTCCTACTCTTGATCTGAAAGAAGTGTTTAATAAATTCATGGCAATGAGCAAAAAACGTTTTGGTAAACTCTAAAGCATTCATCCTTTCGAATATTTTGACAAGCCGAGAACAGATATTCACGAATTTTGGTAAGTTAACATTCTTATTCTATAATTTCTTGTATATAGTATAATATATAAATTATATATATATATATTACTATAAGTAATATATATATATATATATATATATATATATATATATATATATATAATCATATAGTATATAATATATTAATATATATAAGTATATATATATATCAATTAACAAGATTGATATTCTTTTGATCTTTTTTCAATCTTTATCTAGAATATTTAAGTAAAAATAGTAAATAATACATTTGGAAGCAGAATGTAAAAAGATGTTTTTGAGAATTTGATTAAATTTTTGTACAAAAAAGATGAAAAGGTCTATGTGATACATGTTTTTCTCGTAAAGACATTTATATTGCGTTTTTACATACCTCTTTCCACAAAATGTCATTACTTTGTTTATGCAAAATATCTAATTTCTTCTAATATAAAAGATAACTAATCTGGATAAATAGCATATAAGCCATATACTTATATAATATATATACTACTATATATATATATGCTATAATATTATATATATATTATCTATATATATATTTATAGTATTATATATATATATATATATATATACGTATATAGTATAATATATATATATATAATGAAATATATATGGGTGACAGGCTGACAGGGCTAGCAACCCCGGCCCTTACTTTGTTTTTTTGGCTTTTGAAAACTCCTGGACCAGGCAGTCGGAAACTTTTACGCATAGAAACACGATCTTCTGGAGAGCTCTGGGAGAACGATTTTGGAGGCCAAATGGAAGAAGATACTAGTTCTTCCATTGAAAAGGTGAAAACCCTACCTGAGCATATAACTCAAGGACTAGCATTGGAAACCATTGCGCCGAAGAAAGAGTTTTCTAGAGTGCTCCAGGATCAAGAATTTCGAGGCCAAAGGAGAAAGAAGATGCTGGCCCAACTGACAAGGTGAAAGCCTCCTACCAAAGAGAATGTGGTAGAATATATAATATATATACTATATATATACTATAATATATATATATATATATATATATTATATAAATATACAATATATATATACTATTATTATATATTATATATATATATTATATAATATATAATATATAGTCCAGAGGGGACCACATTTCCACTTTTGCGGGGCAGGCCGAGACTCTTAGTTACGCCACTTATTATATATATTTGGGGTTTTACGACAGAATTGTCAATAGTATTATATATATATTACTATAGTATATAGTATAGTATATATCATAGGTATATATATATATAGTATATTATATAATAATAATGATATAGTATATAGCTGATAGTATATTATATATTTGGGTTTTTACAACAGAATTGATTGAATTATATATATATATAGCTGATATATATATATGATATATATACTATATATAGTAAGAGTATAAATATATAACTATATTATATATGATATATTATATTATATTATATATATAGGGAAAGTCCATATATATTCATGGGCGCCGTTATGGGGGGGGTCAGGGTAGAGCCCGTGGCCCCCCCTTAGTTTTTGAATCTCACTGAATCAAACCTGCACAATAATTTTTTGTTAAGATCACATTGGCTAAACGATATAATATATATACTATAATATATAATATTATATATATATATAATATATATATCATAGTATATATATATATATATATTAACGATATAATATATAATATATATATATATACTAGTATATATATATAGTATAGTATATAGTTATATATAATATATAGTATATTTATATATAGCAAAAAGCATATTTTTTATCTTGAGATACTTTGTGGCTGGAAATGTAGGGAGGGCCATTGTCCCTTACCTGGGCCGGACTTGGTAAATCGCCGCTCATGTATACTCCATCCATGCATTCTGTTCGTTGCCCCATTAGAGATCATAAGACTTTTTGAAAAGAATCTGAATTGTATTGTATTTTTTTTTTTTAAACCAGGCAAGTTAAGACTTTAGATGCATTAAAGCTTTTATGTGGCTCACATCTTAATATGAATTACTTACGATGAAGATGATTGAGGAACTGTAATGGTGAAAAATTGCAAATAGTCTGGGCAACGAGATGTACTGCCTTTGCTGCTTGAGAAAGCGAAAGAAGTCAGTTGGAGGGGCTTAAATATTATTCATTATTATTATTCTGACAACAGTAATACCTGAAAAGATATGGATAAGCTTGTATAATTAAAAAGGCTTAGGATTGATAAGAGTTATCACTTGGAGTTGAACAAAGCTACCGAATCCCATTTAGTGCGCTGGTTCTGAGTAATGTTGATGATAATTCAAGTCGGTATGAAGCCAATCTTGTTACTTGATATTATTAGTGTTGCTACTTGGGATATAGTGTACCAAGAGGAAAATTTCCTGGATATTGGAAATTACATAATTGGAATCAGATATTAAAGATTAAAGTTGGACTTATTAACAAAACCGTACAAACCACCAATTATGTTTATCATTTTAAAGATGCGCTAAGAGGAAAAAATCATTTCCTTTATGAATTAGTTAGATCTGCCACAATTCTTGGCTACGTATTTCTAAGAATTATGAAAGGATCGCTTTGGTAGATTGTGTGGACTTATTTAGACATTCTATCAAAAAGAGAACACTATTTGGCTCCTTATGTAAACCATTGAAAAATTAAAGACATGCATTATTAGTGCTAAAGCCCAAATGCAAATTCAGATAGCATAAAAGATGCCTCAACAGTAGCAGCACATTCTAATTATTATTTTAGATGTGCGGTAGCAGCAAGAATTTAAAACTAATAATATAAAATAAGCGTGTTAGTGTAACTGAGCAACTGCATGTTGCTGAGCCCTTATTTATTAAAAAAATAGGCAAAAATTGGCACCTATAATTTCTACTTTAATATTTTGTTGCACTTATGATTCGCTATAGAGGTAAGCACTGCAGATACCGTTAATTTTTCCGATTTGCTCAAATTCAGTAGAAAGAGCTGATGGATGTTGTTCTGTGGAAGCATTTGAAATCAAGCGGCTCAGTAAAAGCTAATACCACGATCACATATGGATTGCAGAATGAACTGTATACTTTTATTTCGTTGGAAAGTTTGATATGTAAAATACAATTTTGAATTGAAGTAAAACAATTGTGAAATATTTCTCTCTTTTAAGCGACGAGGAGCGGACATATCCGAAACAGAACAGCTATCGATTGTGTTCGCTTCGCTTGATAAGGTCTCAATGTATGTGAAGGAATTCTAGGCTTCCTCCTCTTAAAAAACTTTAAATATGAAGAATAAGAGCCAGATCTTATTGTCTACTACACCGAGATATTTACAGATTTAAATATGAGTAAGCTTGTTGGACTTGGTTTGATTGGTGCTCCACCATGACTGGCAAAGGAAATGGAGTTCAGAAGTTAATAAAGAATCCAGTTACCCTAAAGCCAACATTGTTTTCATTGTTGTTCCCGTATCGTTTCAATTCAATAAATAAGGTGACCGGGCGCAATACGCTTTTATGGGACGGAGCCTGTATGGTACACTAAATTTTTTCCGTAGAAAAAATAATTCGCCTGGCAGCAACTTTTATTGGCTAAAATACTATTGTTATGCGGAACACGATGGTCTGCCAAGTACCAAAATCAACAAGGATATTTTAAGAAACATTTTAGCCAAATAAATTACCATTAAAAAATCGCTTCTCATCTGATCCAGATGTTAACGCATGGCCACACGGGAACTGCAACATGTCAGCTCCTGCTCTGATCAGCAGCAGGCAAGTCCTGCATTTTCATCTGTTTAATAAGTCATGACGAAGAATATTAGTTCATATTGGAGCCTATAGGAAATAGATTCGTCCAACTAAAGTAATAAATTTGGATGAGGTTTATTGTCACATTAGAAATATTTTACAAATATTTTTAAAAACTGAATGGAAACATGAAAATAATGCCAGTCTCTTGTTTAAAGGAATTTTTAAAATATCTAAGAATTTTTGTGAAGATTTTTCAATTTCCAAGTGCAGTATCCAAAAGAATTCCAGCCTCAGGGACATCAAAGAGTTCTGCTGAGAATTGGCTTCGAGTTGCCCCATTTATGACTTTATTCTTGATTCTGCTTCATTTCCATCTCTGTAGTTTCGGAAATTTTTCGGAACACAATATGAAAATCGACTTTTCCTTGCCTATTTTGCACCCAGTTAGAACAGGAAAATTAACAAATTAAATTACTTTAAAAAAAAAATTGAACGTATTATAATGAATCTCATAATTATTGACAA